>JAYWMT010000196.1:0-107309 GCA_039090855.1 Macrothele yani | reverse complement strand
ATAACCTGCAACAAAACTCAGGGGCTTGTTTTTTCATCCTCACATGCTGCTTGCATTTTTGATATTTCATTGTTCCACTGTTCTGGTCAACACTCATTGCACATTTTTTACGCTTTCCAACCGTAGGTTGAAGAAGCGTATATGCTCCAGCTTTGTCAGTCCGTCTGTCCGCACCATAACTAGTTTTTAAATGGTTCAATTTCGATGAAATTTTAGTATACAAGTTAGGGGACCATATGGGTACGAACCCTATTGAAAATGGGACAAATGGGGTCAAAGGTCACGATAGGAGCGGGATACATTCCATTGCCCTTATGTGCATCATAACTTGAGTAAATACGGTTCTACTTTTCAATGAAATTTTACTGTATGGTAGGGGACTGCCTGGGAACAAATCCTATTCAAAATGGGTAGAAGTGGGGTCAAAGGTCAGGACATAAGAGTGGGATGCATTCCATTGCCCTTATGCGTCATAACGTAACGCGTAAAAATGGCTCCGATTTCGATGAAATTTCAATATGTGGTAGGGGATCACCTGGGGACGAACCCTATTAAAAATGGACGAAATCGGGTCAAAGGTCAGGACATAGGATTGCTAATTCATTCCATCGCTTTTATCCCATATTATTAAGGTAGACGTCAAGTAATTTTGCTTCCTATACTCCCAATCAAGAACATGAAGCGGGGAAAAGCTCCAGGAGAAGATGGAATTACTGTAGACATCATACAAGAAGCAAGTGGAGAAATCAAAGCAGTACTTTCTACCTACCCTTTTCACTCGATGTCTTAATGAAGGGAAGATTCTGGAGGATTGGAACAACGCTACAATGATCCTGCTACATAAAAAAGGTGGCATCAAGGATCTCTCTAGGAACTACAGGACCTATCAAGCCTCCTATCAGTGGTTTATAAAATCTTCACTAAAGTTCTTTCACACACCGGCTTGAAGGTAACACTGGACATGGCTCAACCGAGAGAACAAGCTGTATTCAGGAGTGAAGGCGAGCACTATAGATCATATCCACGTACTGAGAGAACTAATTGAAAGAGCGAGGGAATATGAACTTCCATTGTGCAGTGCTTTTATCGATTATGAAAAAGGCCTTTGATTTGGTGAAACCATCAGCAGTTACATTGGTTCTGAAATCTTGCGGTATTGAAGATGCATACATTAATATTATTAATAACATCTATGAAAATGCAAGTGCAAAGGATTTGGCTGTTTGAAAATACAACACACATAAAAATTGGAAAGGGAGTGGAGACAAGGTGACACCATATCTCCGAAGCTCTTTAATGCCACATTGGAGGGTGTCTTTCAGTCGCTGAACTGAGAAAACAAGGGGGATAAAGATTAATGGAGATTATCTAACCCACCTTTGTTTTGCTGATGACGAAGTCATTTTTGCAACTACCCCATCAGAGCTGCAGAGTATGATTCAGGAACTTGCTGACAAGAGTAAAGAAGTGGGATTAAAAGTGAACTTTCAGAAGACAAAAGTAATGTTCAATGCTTTTTCAAGTAATGAAGATTTATTGATTGATGGAGAAAAGCTGGAGATAACAGACACATACGTTTATCTTGGACAGGCACAGATATCAAGGAGGGTCACATTGATGAAGAAATAATCGGCGTGGCAAAAACTTGCCTGGAGAGCTTTTGGAAGAAACAGCATAATTTTCAAGAGCAATATGCCATTATGTCTTAAAAGAAAAAGTGTTTGATCAATGCATCCTTCCAGTGCTTACGTATGGTGCAGAGACGTGGACCTTAACTAAAAGAGACATACAAAGGCTGTAGACAACTCAAAGCAGCATGGAGAGGTGCATGCTTGGTGCAACCAGGAGAGATAAGTGAAGAGGAACTCGTGGATCCGAAAATGACAAGAGTGGAAGACA
Organism: Macrothele yani; assembly: GCA_039090855.1. NCBI lineage: Eukaryota > Metazoa > Arthropoda > Arachnida > Araneae > Macrothelidae > Macrothele > Macrothele yani. The sequence continues at coordinate 105,410 of JAYWMT010000196.1, read as the reverse complement.
TCATGATCAGAGTTAAATCCCTGAAATGGCAATGGGCTGGACATACTGCCAGAAGGACAGACCATTGATGGACAGCCAAAATTTTAGATTGGATTCCAAGGGACAGGAAAAGACCCAGAAGACCACATAGGAGATGGGTGGATGAAATTCAAAAGTATGCAGGAGTGACATGGAAGAGACTGGCACAAGACAGACCGTTGTGGAGGAAACTTGGGGAGACCTTCGTCCAGCAGTGGATAGATAATGGTTGACAATAATGATGATGATGACTTCCAATGGAAAAACTTTTGTACACATTTCCTTCACAATTAATGCCCAAGGATGAAAATTTGAACATCGTTTAAAATAACTTCATATTATAACTTGGAATACTTAATATTTTCTAAAACATAACCATAATTATATTTAAAATCAATAACTTTTCCTTTGGTGGTGTAGAAACCAGAAAAAGGATGGCGCGACCTGTACTTTGATGACGTCAGTATACAAACGAATGTTGTTTTTAGAAAATATTAAGTATTCCAAGTTATAAAATGAAGATATTTTAATCAATGTTCAAATTTTCATCCTTGGGGCGCATTAATTGGGAAGAAAATGTGTACAGAAATTTTTCCATTCGAAGTACAGAAAGCAAAATTACTTTACGTTCACCTTAAAGGAGCAATTCTTGTACGTATGCAAATTTTATTTTGAAAACAGCTCTAAGGATTTTGATGAAAGTCGTTAACCTACCATTTTCTGGTACTAGAAAACGATTTAGCTTGATCTCTGCTTTAGGAAAATTCGTTTAGTGGGTTAAATAACCACCCCGAAATTACCACGTTTTTAGTGTAGTGTCGTGGCGTCGTCCCATTAGATGTTGGAGCCCGGTCACGCCATCTGTCGCATTATGTCACGCGTTGTGTGTGGATCCTATTAAAGTTTTATGATGTCACACTCTTGCGAGCAGATGGTCGCGATTCCCATCTGCCTCATTACATCACGCATTGTGTGCTTAAGTGATCGCGTCCGCAACGATAACTCACGTAAAAAATAGTTAGATTTCGATGAAATTTTAGTATGTGGTAGGGGAACACCTGGGAAGGAACCCTATTGAAATATTGAAAGTGAACGAAATGGGGTCAAAGGTCAGGACATAGGAGCGGGATCCATTCCACTGCTCTTAGTGCGTCATAACTAAAGTAAAAAGGTTTGATTTCGATTAAATTTTAGTATGTAGGTAGGAGACCACCTGAGGATAAACCCTGTATTGAAAATTGGCGAAATGGGGGTCAAAAGGTCAGGACATAGCAGCGGAATCACTTCCATCATCATTATGCATCATAACTTACGTAAAAATGTTTCGATTTGGGATGAAATGTTGAAGTATGTGTTAGGGACCTTGCCTGGGGATGAATCCTATTGAAAATGGGGCGAAATGGGGTCAAAGGTTAGGACACAGAAAGCGGGATCTATTCCATAGCCCTTATGCATAATAACTTACGTAAAATTGCTTAGATTGGCGAGCAAAACTTTATCATGTTATTTCGGAGGTATACTGAACCAGTTCCATTGAATATCATCGAAATGGGATCAAAGGTCAGGGCACAGGAGTGAGATTTATTCCACAGCCATTTTCCTCATAACTTGAGTAATGGCTGATTTCTAGTATGCTGGAAAGCGTATCATAATCAATGCATTGCATGATTTTACTAACTTGTTTTTTTTTTTTTTTAAGCTTTCATGTTTGTTGCATTTACAGTAGAATTCCAGTTAATTGGGACACACCGGGGCTAGAACACTTTGGCCCAATTAATTAGCTGCCCCAATTATACGAAGCTTTATAGTAAACAGATGGATGCTCTTCACGAATTGTTCCAAATAAACAGCTGCCCTGATTAACCATAAAAAACCCTTTAAAGAATTTCCTGCAAAGTATCGGCAGCAGTAAAAGCTTTTTCTTTTAGATCTTCTTTGTTAAGTACTTTTTTGGAGCATTTTTTCTATCATGTACTTCCGTACATTTATTGGACAAATTTGATCATTTGTTTGCCAGAAAATATGTGCTTTAAGAAACCAATGAATTCTATAGTAGTTGAGGGAAGGGAGAAGGAATCAGTAAAACACTTCAACTTTCTCCTAACTTAACTGAATAAGTTTATAAGGGCATCAACATTCAAGCAAGTGTGGCTAAAATATACGAGGGAGGGTCAAAAGTAATACACTGCAATTTTTTTTCTCTTTGCAGGTTGCAGTTTGGCAGATGAGTTTAGAATATCATGCTACAGACTTAGTTTTGCTGGATCAGGTGCCGCAGTGGTGGAAGACAGTGTGAACGACATCACAAAGATGTCACATTTGTTAGCGTCGTCTACGAAATGAAGACAGGGGTGCTTGGTGAGGTGAAGCACAAGAAACCCTGAAACTCTCAACTCAGTGCTAATATACATATAATGCATATTACGAATATTTATATACAGTATATTACGCACATATAAACTAACTACACAACAAATAGGCTCTAGTGGCTTGTGCATTAAACTTCGCACCTTTCTCTTGTACCCAATTTTCTTTCACTGTGTAAAATCCTTCCAGGCATTGCATCTTTGAAATCAAATTTTGCACTTCATATTATATGTTAATTGAGCAGTCTATGTGGATCAGTTTTACTTGAAGCCTACAGTGGATTCCATTCAATTTTTAAAAGTAGCTCATTGTATTAACTGAAACTAATATAATCAAATTATTTTATGTAGATGCAACTTTCAAAATAATGATAAAGAAAAATCCTTCCTTTTTAGCAGGCTGTTATCTTGAGAGCTTGTTTAATAACAAAAGAAACATTCAAGGTGTCACAAATTGTTTACATTCACCATCTGCACGGACATGCAGTATTTTTAATTAAACACTGTAATTCCCAAAGAAAATGGAACTTCAACTTTAGTTATCATTTCGTAGCATTTTTAGAAATGGAAATGTCCGAAGAATCTCAAATTCTTTCCTAAAACTTAAAAACCCGGATTTATGGGTTTGGAATGTGACAAAAATCTAGAATTTCAGGCTACATCTGGATTACAAACAGGTCTGTGAAGAGCAACGTGGTGTAGTCCAATTTTTGTGGACTAAACAGAAAACTCAAGACAGAAATTCACAAAGAAATGGGCCAAGTGTATGCTGATGATTGCCTGGACTACAGCAACATCTCCAGATGGTGCAGTTTCTTTGCAGAGGAGCTGTGGCAACCTTACCGATTCGCCACGTTCTGGCTGACCTGTAACGGAGTCACACCTGCCACTATGAGAGACACTCGGAACAGGCAATTCTGAGTGAACGGTGGATCCATTTGCACACACTGGCACAGAAGTTCAACATTTCATATATGGTATAGCATATGACAAATTACAATTTCGCAAGGTCAGTGAATGATGGGTGCCCAAGGACTTGACAGATGACCAGAAGGGTCAAAGAATGATGTCATCCTTGGACCCGCCTTGATGCGTTGCGCAGGAGGACACGAATACCTGGCAGGTGTAGTGGACAGGCGATGAGGTCCTGGACATGCCACCACTACTCTCCTGAAACAAAGGCCAAGTATGGTGTGGAAATATTCCAAATGCCCGCCACCAAAAAAAATTCAGAGTCATCAGGCCCACGCAAAAAGTCCTCATGACAATGTTCTGGGACATGGCATGGCGTTCTTTTTGCAGAGTTTTCATCCAATGGGGACCACTGTGAATGCCAAAACCTGACATGCTAACTGCACTGACAAATTTGCATTGTGTCCTTCTATGACAAAAGACCCAACAGAGATGCTGCAAATGTCAGATTGCTTCATAACAATGCTCGCCCACATGTTGCACTACACATTCATGGCTGGGAGGTGCTCTGCAGCACCCACCGTACAGTCTGGACCTGGCTCCTTTGGACTTTCATCTGTTTGGTCCTTTGAAAAGATTCTTGGGCAGCCAATGCTTCGATTCGGCTGATGAAATCAAATTGGTTTGTCCGCTGGTGGCTATACATCCAGAAAAACGGAACACACTGGGATAAATGTTCTCGAGCATCTCGGTTCTTATGTTGAAAAATAACTAAGAAATGTAGTTTCACTGTGTATATGTTTTGTTTTGCCTTCATCTATTAAACTGTTGCCAAAAAAAGAAATAGTGCGTGTTACTTTTTGATCCACCCTCATAACTTAATCCACATAGATTCAAATCTTCCTTATAAGCCAAAAAGTTGAAGAAATGAAAACAAGTATTGCTTTCCCAGAAGGGGGAGCAGATAATTTGCAACCATCACTCTTAGACAAGACATTTTTTTTACTTCATATTTATTTTTGTTCCACAAAATGCAGCATCATTCCAAGACTACTTTTAAAGGCTTTGCTCTTTTCATAAAGTATATCAGCAGCTGTTCCTCACACCAAACATGAATCAATTTAAAATATTAAAAAAAATGCTGCACTTTTATGCCCTGTGAAAAGTTCAGTAGCATTTACTATGGTGGCTGAGAAGTGGGTTTTGCAGGCTCCACGTTCAGTCTTTCATCGCTTTTCCCTGAAATGTGGAAAGGTAACTATTTCTGGAACATCCACATATTTCACCGAACCTTTTCCAAATACTTGTCTGTTTATGCTTGCTTGAAAAACTGATCATCTCATAAGACAAAGTATGAGCTCTGTGATGTTTTAGGTAATGAGGAGGGTCAAGGAAAATCTCTCTAAACCTTTGAGATAGGTGAAGAACAACTTTTCAGGTAAAATTAAACAATTATTTCAATAAGGTCGTCCAGTCTCAAACATTTGAAACTGCTGCGATTTAATATACCAGTTTTTCTACACCTGAAAGATCTCTTTATTACTATGTGTTGAATATCAAAATAAATTGGATGTTTCCAAAAAAATAAAATCCCACTGGCTTGGGCAACTATACTTTAGAATATTGGTGCATAATCCATATCTGTAGACATTGGCAAGAACCTTGTCAGTAGGATTATTGCACTGCACACATAGACGCTCTCTTACAAAAACGATCCATCTCTTCGCGTGAAAAAGAAACAAGCGCCACGACAAGACGTTACAACAAACAAGGACACTAATAAACAAATCTTTACATGTGCAAAATACAATGTTTATTTCCCTGGCAAGGAGCACGAGTAACATTGTAAGATTTAAGTTTGAAACTTCCACCAGTAAAAATCAGTCAGATGCGCTCAGAATTCCACAGCACTTGACAGACAGGAAATCCAAAATTTATGAAAAATGCATGAATTTTTACAAATTTTGCAACTTTCTTACTCCCTTTTTTGGGAATTTCCCGCTCCCTTATCGAGCTTTAAATGCAAAAACTTATGGGACGGGGGATATTGAACAATGCAGGAGAGTGGGGAACATCGCGAGGGGAGGGGTGCGACTACAGGAAAAATCTTTTTCTCCGTTCGACTTTCCCGGGTTTTGGAAATTTTCCCCCTATTTTCAAGCTGAAATAAAAATATTTATGCAGCAAAATGTTATTTAAGAATAATACTAGACAGAGGCAACAGCGCGAGAAAAAGAAATTACGATTACGGTAAAAATCTGAACTCCGTCGACTTTCCGTTTTAGAAAGTTTCGTAAAATGGAATTCCATCCTCCGACAAACATCTTCACCTCCATCCCGCTCTCCCCAATTCCTGTTCAATTGCGCATGCATCTCATAAATGACCAAAATAATAACAAATGAGGCAGAATCTCCCGAATTCACAGAAAGAATCTTATGCCTGAAGAGGAGAAATTTTCACAGTGTGCAACTTCTGTTTTTGCAAATTGTTGCCTACAGTTTCAAGCTGAAATACAAATGTTTATGCAATAAAACGATATTTAACAAGAATACTGGACACAAAAGGCAACATCGGGGAGAAAAAAAGTACAATTACGGATTTTTTTTTTTACTCCGTTTTTAAGAACTGTTTTTGGAAAGTTTTGAAACACGAAATATCATCCCCCAGATGGAAAATTACACCCCCGCCCCGAAATTCTCTTCAGTTTTGCATCTATCTTGGACAATAATCTAAATTTTGAAAAAAAAAAAAGCGGAATTCCACAAGTCCAACTTAAGAATCTTGTGTATATCATAAAGTAATAGCAAAATAAAAAAAAAAATTAAACAATATGAAAATTCATAGAATCCATAGTTCCATAGACAGGCAACAGAATCCGCAGAAACTATGGACATTCCTGTAGTAATTGGCAGGTATGGAAATTTCATTCACTCCTGTATCATAGTATACTTTACTGTTTCACATTATGTAAAATATTTCATTAAAGCTTTAAAATGTACAGCATTTTAACATGCTTACACTCTCTGATAATGAAACACCAATTTTATCCCTCCAGAAATCATATGATGTTCTGGATATAACAGTCTAGTCATTATGCCAAGGAAAATATCTTCTTGTATACTTATTTCTTTTATTTTGAGTTGTGATGATTTTCACTTATGAAGACATGAAAAATTTTTACTGAATGTTCATTTTCATCATCTGTAGTTTTTGTGTTTTAGATGCTTTTTTTTTTTTTTTTTTTTTTTTTAAGTTTTTCTCATAGGCAGAAATTCTGAGAAATCATTTTTCAAATGTTGCTTTTTTTGGCATGCTGAATTCTACAAAAATGTTTGTTTTCCTTTTTGAAATTACACAGTTCTCTTTTTCAGCATGACATCTTTTTCAGTGGAAATATGGCTCTCATTTTCCATCTTTATGCAAGATATTTATAATATGCTGTTGTTCATCTTACCTCTACTGAATATTCTTCTTCATTGTTTCAAAAGCTATCCCTCAACACTCCTTTTTTTTTTTTTTTTTTTTTTTTTTTTGGACTAAGTTCTGTAATACAACTCAGAGGACTTTTTTATGAACACATCTCTTCAATTTTTTATGTTCTCATGTATTATTGAATATGCTTGTTAATGCTTCATTCTAAGTTGAAACATCACACAGCTGTAGGGTTTTTTTTTGGGTTTTTTTTTTTTTTTTTTTCTTGTTTGTTTAGAAGTCCAAGTAAGCAGTAATCTCTCTCTCATCTCAACTTCAAGCCTTGAGAACGATCGACATGCTCACTACAAATTCTACATGTTTCAGCTTCTAAACTTGTCTGCCTGCTTGCTATTAATAATCTACTCCTTCAATATTATGTTGTTGTTATTTATGGGAAAAACAAGAATTACACCACAGCCTTTAGATTTTGTATGTGTATTTCTTCAACTAGCTAAGCACAAGATGAATACATTTTTTATATTACTATAGGTTTTTAGAATAAGCAGATTTTGTTCACTATTAAAGGAATAAAGAACCCTCCCTCCCCCCCCCCCAAATAAAAAAATACTTAATTCACACGATATATTCCAGAGAAAACAGGAGAGAGAGAAAGAGAGAGAGGCGGGAGGGGGACTTGAGGGTTAACAGCCTTGAAAAGTATAGTTGTTCTCGCAGTGACATCACATCAATCATAAAAATGCCCCTTCTCTCTCTAAAGAAAGAAAAAAATGAGCCCTGGGACAAAGAAATGACCAAGCCTTTCACTCCCTACAGCCCTGGTTTGAACAAAATATTCAGCTAGAGCTCATTTCAGAATCAATAATGAAGACATTTTTTACATTACCATAGATTTAAAACAATCAAATTTTGTTCACAAAGAAATGAGGAAACCCCTTGTCCCCCCCAAATGCTCAATTCACAACTATATTACTAACAGAAGAGAGAGAGAAATGGGTTTGAGTTGAGTGCTAACAGCCTTGAGAAGTGGTAATCCTTTGCTGTGATGTCACAGTGACCATAAAATGTCCCTTACAGAGAGAGAGAGAGAGAGCGTGTGTCAATCAAATAAATAAATAAATAAATAAAGCAAGTCCTGTGACGAAGGAATGACTTTGACCTAGCCTTTCTCTTTCTACAATCCTTGTTTAAACAAAACAATCAGCTAGAGTTCATTTCTACAATAAATAATGGTATCATATTAAAGGCTGCTGCTCACTTGTTTTTGGAAGAGAAGACAAGCAAATCATTTTTGTTGATAGCAGATAAAACTCTGCAGAAACACAGTTAAAAAAAAAAAAAACATTTCAGGGGTACACACAAAATGTTTTATTTCGCCCTCTGCTTTTTTTTTTTTTGTTTTGAGGTTTTATCACCTCCTTTATTGAACTCACTGGGCTATACCGGAGCCATCGTTATACTTGATCGAGCCTCAATGCAGCTTTAGTGACGTCGCAGCAGGGGTCTGACGTTCAGCTCCGATGGATCTTGCTTTCGTTCAGAGCCGGACGATGTGTTGCGTTTAAGTGGTGTTCCTTATTTGTTTACATCATGTAGATTCATTTTGCTAAAAACTTAGCGAATCACTTTCTGTGCGATGAAAGTTGATATTGCAATATGAATAAAATGCGCTAATATTTAGCTCACGAATTACTTCTAGAAAGTTGTCGCGAAAAGTGAACGAAATGCTAATGTTTAGATGAAAGTGACAAATTATTTGAGTTTTCACTTAAAATACTGAACGGCAAATTATTTTAAAATACTTAAGTCGTGGCATGAAATACAAATATTTAGACGAAATTAATGATTTATTTTTTAAAGTTTTCGTATTAGAAAGAAGAAAAGTTAATACACTATCTACCAACAAGATAATTGGACACACCTGCAATCGACACATATCTGCGATTCTGATACACATGTCACGGCCGCCGACGTTAAATGATCGTGGTGGGAAACAACAACGCAACCAGTCGCTTACATGCAAAGATGCCACGCAGTTCGGAGCTCTCTGATGTCGAGAAAGGTGTAATCGTCGAGTATCACAGAAATGGCCGGATCCATACGTGACATATCCAGCGAGTTGAAGTACCCAAAATCGGAGCAGTGGCCTCACGTGATTGTCAAGTGGAAGATGAGAGGTGACTGTCGGAATGTGCCCCGACCTGGCAGACCCACAAAACTGGGAGTTAGAGACCGACAGGTGCTGAGCCCAGGAGAAATTTGGAAGAACCGCACCAAATCGATGGGCCACATCCGCTAGGAAGTTTCAACAGGCATCCGGGAGTGTTCTTTCGATGAATACCATCTGTAAGGAAGCCTCATCTGCTTTGTTATCATGGACGTGCTGCCGCCCAAATCCTTTGATCACCAAGTCCAATAGTGCTGCTCGGCTAACGTGGTGCAAAGAACGTCCCACAGTGGACCGTTGAACAGTGGAAACAGGTTCTCTGGAGCGACGAATCAAGGTTCACCCTCTACCGTTCGGATGACAGGGTCTGGGTATGGCGTCTGCCTGGAGAACGCCTCCTGCCGGAATGTATTGTGCCAACCGTGAAGTTCGGCGGCGGTGGAATTATGCTATGGGGGCGTTTCTCCGGGTATGGCACGGGATCCTTTGGTTGCCATTCCTGGTAGACTCAACGCCGAGACCTACTGCACCATTTTGGATGACCATGCGCTTCTCTATGTTGTGGCAGTTTTACGGGGTGGACCCATGTTATTTTTAGGATGACAATGCCACCTGTCATGTTGCGAGGTCCACCATGGTTTGGTATGGTGACAATGGGGTTAATCGAATGGACTGGCCTGCGCGGAGCTCCGGACCTTAATCCTATCGAGCACCTCTGGGACGAGTTAGAGCGTCGATTTAGCGGGTGCTCCCCACCGTCCGAAATCGTGGTGAAGGAACTGACTGGTCTTCTCCAAGCCGAGTGGAAGAAAATACTGCTAGACGTCGTACAACGAATGGTTGAGAGTATGCGCCGGAGGGTCGCAGCTGTAATCGCCTCTCGTGGAGGCTCCACCAACTATTGAAGGTGAATATACTTCGTTTTCCTTTGCTATCACAGGTGTCCAATTACTTGTTGGTAGATAGTGTATTTCGATGAGCCCTGACAAATTACTTCGGTCTTACGCAAAAACAAAATGTAATTACTTAATTACTTTTTTTTTTTAAGTTGTAGCATAAAGTAAAAGAAAAAGTTAATATTCCTTAATGAACCTAACAATTGTCAAGGTCTCTTCACATTCAGTCAGCAGTTAATGCAACAAATAAAATCCTTATATGAAAAATTTGTTGGCAAAAAATCTCATTGGTGAGATTTCTGCCCAGAGCAAGTTAACAGGTGAAGCGGTACTTTAGATTATGCCAACATGAAGCTGGGTAGGGCATGCCCAGAAATTTTTTTTTTTTTTTTGGAGAGAGGGGGGGGGGGGGTCCGATTTTTTTTATACAACTAAATGTGTTATCATACCTGCCAACTTTCAGAAACTGGAAATCCGTAAAAAAAATTTAATCGATATGTTCGATGAAAATTTTAATCGATATGTTCGATGAAAATTTTAAATACGCCATATTAAATGAAATTACTTGTCGTTTAGCATATTGATTAAAATGTACCATGAACATATCAATTAAAAAACGACATGTTACCTAAATCAAGTATCAACTTTTAATTGATATGACTACAAATGTTTGAATTTATCGGGCATCGCTTTATTTCAATTAAAATAGAATCTATACATAATTTCTCATTACTATGCTATCATTATGATCTATAAAGAGATAAAAATGTATTTTTATGGAGGTTTGCATCTCAAGGGAAGGGATGTCTTCTATATCCTTTGACCCCAAATCCAATAGGATTGTATCCCACGCCGCCACGTGAACAAACTAAAATGTTTTAAAAAACAAAGCATTTTCATGCTAGGATTAATCTTACGGAGAGATGGACAATAATGAGCGAGTCAAATGAAATAAATGAGCGAGCGACTGAGGGACACTAATTTGGTAAATTAGGCTCAACTAAAAATGAAGTGAATAAACTTACTTTGCACGAATCATATCCAGTTCATTATAACTTTTAACAAAAGGAAATTAATTTTGTGTTTGTTTTTTCACGCAGTTAACATTAGATTTATGCTTGGCGCTATGTGATTAGTAATATCATTTCTTTCACCACACGAAATGCTGAAATTACATTGACATGTAGAGCAAAATGCATATTTTTCATTTTTTTGAAGATTTTGCCCCTTACATACATACAGGAAACTCCACGGAAAGTTTTATAGTAAACCCCCCCCCCCCCCCCCCCTTATATTGCTGCTCATAGCGAATCACTAATACTAAATTAATTGCACACTAGAAAAAAATGCAAGTAAAACTGCTATAATAAAACAGTAACAGTTTAAAGAGATGCAATTTGCAGAGGAAAAAATAGTACTGCAACATATTAATTTGGTTTCAAGCCAAGATATTTTTATGCACGTTATCGCAGAGACTAACAAAGCATGGTTGGAAAGCTGTACAGACTTACTAACTGACGAGCAAAAAATAAATCATTGCTGGAGAAGCACTTACTTGAATGAACATTGGACTTAAACTTTTTTCCCTTTTAACTTTCCTCTTATAGTAGCATTCTTTCGTTAGGTCAAATTTATTACCAAAGGAAGTAATCTTGAAACCATGCCCCAATGCATTTTTTATTTCACAAAACTGACAGCTTTTTTTGCTTAATTTTGTCATGTTGGGTATCGATCTGGGCTTAAAAATTACACAGATTTAAAATCAGTTTGAATTTTTTTTATGATAACTACGTTCTGAGATCGCATTTCGAACTGGGTGCAGTAAAGGCGTATGCTCCTAAGTACGTGCTCCAATGCAAGTCACACCCCACTTTGGCCTCCTGAGAGGTTGCGACCCGGAGGATCAACAATGCATTACACTGAAAAGGAGAAGGGGAAAAACAGAGAGAGAGAACCAAGCCCAGCTGGTTGTTATCCTTTATCAGTTTACGCATGGCGCAAATTTTAGTGCTTGAAACAACGCAAAACCTAACACATGGAAAAACTGCATGACAAATGTTCCCACATAAACACATTACGAATAAGCTTATTATAATATCTGAAAAGTTATTGGCAAACTTACATCGCCATCGCCACTTTAGCCTTTGAATCAGGATGGGATTAAGTTCAGCGTTTTATGTTTTATTCAGAAAGGTTTTTTTTTCCGGGGAGGTGTGGGGGGGGTAAACATTCTGACGGGGATAAAATCCTTGTTGACTGATTATATTACATATAATCACAATTTTATTACATATACATTAATATATATATATATAATTCTAATTAGAGTATAAAAATTTTCTTATGCTTGCATATATGGCAAATGCAAATTCCAAGAAATCTGCACATACAAAATACTGGTGATGAAAAATGCAAAAAAATGTTATGCCTTTGTTTCTTTAATTCAGTAATGCACCACGCATTTCACCATGTGATGGTGTAAAATATTGAGGATGCTGGTAAGACAAGGCTGTGCTGGAGAAAATCTGCCCCAAAACATTAGAAGTGGTAAAAATGTCTTCTCCTTACTGCAAACGTGTTTCTGATTATTAAAGGGAATCATTATAGTGTTATCCTGAAAACATGTAGTGTAAACCACTCCCCTGCCACTCGGTTTTAGCCCCTTTAGATTATTTAGATTAGCACATAGTAGAAGAAAAAAACTAACCGTTTCGATGGCAGTCAGAGGTGCCTTCGATTTTATTTTTTTTTTTTTCACAGTGTAAATCACCCACATAAAAAAAAAAGAAAAAAATGTGGGAACAATTTCTAATAATTTACTATTGTTAAAAATTACTTAGTAAATACTTTGTTATCCTGGAAGCACTAACTTTGCGTTAGCTACACTGTAGCTTAACCGTATACACGGAAAATCGGCATCCAGAAAACTGAAACAAAAATATGATGATGTATTGCAGCACAAACATCTCTACTCTGTGGAATTAGGTTTTTATTGCAGTGAGTAATACGAGTTGTCAGTGCTGGAAAAATTGCCCTTTCATCGAGGACAGTTTAATGTTTTATTGAAGGGTCATGATAGAAATTTCAAATTGAAGTCCATATAGATGTTTTATTTTATTATTGTAATATTTTCTTCTCCCTCATTTTCTTATTTCTTTTTAAATTAGTTTCCTCGAAATATTCAGCTATAAACTAACACAATTAGACTAAATATAAAAGGTGATTGCCCAAAAAACCTACGTGGGTGGGGGGCTAAGCATCCTCGAGGAAGGTGCCTGAGTTTTAATAGCAGGTGCAAAAACATCAGAAAAAGGAAAATAAAATCTTGGGCAAATCACCAAATTCGTAAAATTAACATTTTGTCTGTAAAACAAGTCACGTTTCCGTAAAGTTTACGGAGGTAAATTGTAAAACCTGGCAGGTACGTGTTATGAGTGCATTTTTAAAATGTATGCAACATCTGTGCAAAAATATTCAAATAAATATTACTGAAAATTATCAATATTCTTATTACCTGTATTCTTATCACCACATAATGGTTGACCACTTATATTTTGCAATTTATCTATGCAAGAAACAAGTTGGGAAAAGTGATTGGAATCCTGATAAGACCGATTTGTGTGTGAGAAATCTATTTTCCAAAGCACTAATAAAACTAATATACATGTCTAAAAATGGTACATAAATTGAAATCCTGTAACAGTGTTCTGGGTTTCGTTACATAGCATTGGTTTTGTTTTAATGTGATTCTTGGTATTTTAATCAAAAACTCCTTGCTTTTCAAAGTATGCTTTAGAGTAATCTCTGAAATAAGTCATGGTTGCCTCATCACCGCAGAAACTTTCGGTATAGTCATGTATTGGCTTTTCATTGCAATGGAACATTCTGGTCCTTGGCTCCTTGCCCCTTCCTCATCTTAATGGAGAAAACACGCTCAGTTGCTGTCATGAGATATAAAAACAATTTCAAATACTAACAAAAAATTGCCCTTTAAAATCGTGTTTTTAAAATATCGAAAGGTTTCAAATTTTGGGGTGTTTTAACACCCAACCTCTCCCGTCCCCCTTGAGCACAACACTAAAGCTGGGGTAGATGATGAATTTCGCTTTTTTAGAAAACATTTGTTGAGTTCCTAAAAGTTATTTTATTTCCCCTTATTTTTAATGAAATATTAAAGGGTTATCTTACTCAGAATGCCATAAAAATTATTTTCATAACATGATTGCCCCTTCACAAAACTTCCTGTTCCTAAAAGTTATTTTACTACCACTTATTTTTGATGAAGCATTATAAAGGGTTGTCTTTTTTAGGGAGTAGTGTTATAAAAAAAGAAAGCATATCTATCACAGTGATTACTGCAACACAATCTCTAACCGTTATATATTTTTTATTGTTCACAAGGTATCAGACTTTGTAAAATGTTTTGAGTCGACAAGTCCATTTTAGTGACTTCATCACGGCTGTTGCAATTTTCTTGGGAATTCAGTTGCTCAGATTTAACTGGTATGACGAAAAACGGCGGTAACATAAGGTAGGTATTTTGATATCACTAACATCCGAAGTATTGAAAAAATAAAACAGGATCAATTGTATTGTCATTAATAACAGTTTTCAGACACGTTTGAAATTTTGCTGATAGATTAGAAAAGTGAGGTGAAATGCTGGGAGATAAATCAAGTAGTGCTTTCAGAGCCTTATCTTTAATTTGTCTTTTAAATGTAGCTGAAGGCTATCTGTGTTTCACCTGCAGTCTGTGCATATTATATCCCAGTTTATATTTATCGATATTTTTTTCTGTATTGTTACCAAGAAGAGCCTTATTATATTTTGGTATTTCTCCAACACTTGTGTATTTGGTCTTTAAATATTGAGGGTGCAGTGTATCATATTTTTCACTATTTTGTGAATTTAAACTTAATTTTTGGTCATGATTGTCTTAGTATTAGAGGAAGTTTGTTTAGCATAATGTCTCTAGTTTAATTCTTGTACTTAGGAATTGCAATTCTTAAGTTTCTCCTTGAGTGTCCAAATGCGTTGCAGTACGTAGGCTATAAATAATTGTAAGTACTTTATTTTATTGTAGGTATAAAATACGTATGGTAAAACAAATTTTTGAGGAATTTGTATGCAAATTAGCTATGAAAAGAGCCTTCCGATTCAGTTTGTTTGGTTCCGACACTGTGCTGAGCTCTTCTGTCTGTTTATTTTTGTACATAACATTAACTAAAATTTCTAAAAGGTACAAATTCTTTTCCTGTTTCAATTCATAGGTGATTACAAAAAGTTATTAACGAAACAAATACACACTTCATGTATTCATTTCGTTATTTTCATAGGCTTCGAACACAATTCATGTATTCTAAATCATACGAGAATATATATATATATATATATATATATTCTATAAAGATACCCAAGCAAAAAAAAAAAATATACAAATAAAATTTTGACTCACACCTAGTACAACATAGAAAAGGTTATGTATCTACCTGTGTGAGTAAAAGGAGAAAAGAAAAAAAAAAAAAAATAAAATAAAACAACTGAATGTAGAAGGTGTCGAGAATACTGAGCCTTGGCTTTATCAGGGACCAGCAAAAACTCTGCATTTTCTCACTTCCACAAGATAAAGCCAAGGCTCAGTATTCTCGACACCTTCTACATTCAGTTGTTTTATTTTATTTTATTTTTTTTTTTTCTTTTCTCCTTTTACTCACACAGGTAGATACATAACCTTTTTCTATGTTGTACTAGGTGTGAGTCAAAATTTTATTTGTATATTTTTTTTGCTTGGGTATCTTTATAGAATGTGAATTCTGAATTTTCAAAACTGCTGCGTTGCGCGTTTTGATTTTCAGGTTATTTTGCACCCTTCGTTCTAAATTCTAAAATTTTTTCCTTAGTCTTCAGTTTTGCTCTTAAGTATATATATATATATACACAGTGGTCACAAAAGTTAGGGATTATTATGGTTTCAAAGGGGAAACATGGCGATATGCAAATTTCTGAGTACTGGAGACAAGTTATCAGCATAAATTAGCATCATGACAACACAGCACATGGTGTGCGAGCACCGACAACAATAGCCTCCAAGGAGTGGAAAATGGGAATTCACAATTAAATATTTTGTGAATATACAATGTTGTCTATATTGCAGTACAACTTTGTTGTGTGCAAAAATTGCACATTGAATTGTTTTTGTAAACACACTCTTTATTGTTTGTGTTACGTAGCCTCACTGATGTTATTTGAGTAAGATACATACATTCTTCACTTCATGCAATATCCTTAACTTTGTGTGACTAGTGTATATCATACATACATTGCTTGGGGGGGGGGGGTTGCACACCTCAATGTTATCTCTACCAGGAAGGCACAATAAAATTGACAGTTTGTATGGCTTTTCCACAGAGCGTAATTATATGAACTAGCCTTTAATCGGTTGCCCTCAACATATTGATAATAGAAGAAATCCATAATTTAGAGAAAGGCTAATTAGGAAGCACTGGCAGAATCTTAAAAGTATTAATCCGACAGTGAATAGCGAAATATTGGTTTATGACTCTCTAATTAAATTGCTTAGAAATGAAAATTTCATCATTCAGAGAAATTTGAAGGTACAGAATCAACTAGCTAATACAAAAATTGGTCCCTTACTCTTGCCATTTGGAAATTAACAGCAACAAAATTCAAAACCTGTAGCACCAAAAGTAAACTTTTGGGCCATATCATAGCCAAAAATGGAATTTTTTTCTGCAATAGTAAGCGCTAGTCTTAAATAAAAATCTTGGTGCTCTAGAACATTAACGAACAGTGATCTGGATAAATAGCATATATCAATGTAGCATAAAATAAAAAAAAACCCAACACTGTCAGCGAAATAGTTACAAAAGTATGTTTATTGAGTGAAAAGTTGAAATGATTGAGGCCAAGTGAAGGAAAACAAATAATGTAATTACTTAATGAAGAAATAGAAATGATCCTGAAGTTTAACAAATGGTGAATGGGGTGATAAATACCATATAGAAAAGACTACGAAGATAAAAACTCCAACACTCAAATATAAACTGATACAAAAACAGTAAAACACTTCACAAAAACAAACAACCCAATGCCAAGGATTCATCGGTCGGTTGGGGATAGGTATGGAATATCAAACACTTTTCCAAAGTTATAGCTGCTTAACCTTAAATAAGTATCAAATAAAACAATAAAAATGTTTAAAACAAACTTGCGTGAGCATTAACATATCTCTCAATGGTCTAATAAATAGCCCCCCAGGCTTGTCCTGTGGATATTAAAAAGGGAATAGCTACGTTTATATTCGAAAATGTAACAAATTATTTACTCCAAGTTTAAAATGCAGTTGATTATACATAAACCTGTTAAAAAACAAATACATGAATGTGTCCACGTGTTAAGATTCTACACGTGTTACGAAACAAATGCATGAATTGTGTTCGAAGCCTATGAATTAAAACAGGAAAAGAAGTTACCTTTTATGAATTTTCGAGTAATCCCTAATATAATCCACTCTTATCGAAGGTAATCCACTAATGTAATCCACTTTTATCGAACAAATTGTTCTGTGTAAAACTTTTTAAATACAACGTTCTCGCATACGAGAAACACTGTGAGCTGTCAAATCTTAGGACCCCTGCTATGACGTCACGTGCAACAGCAGCGCCACATATTAAGGCTTGATGAAGTATAACGACGGCTCCGGCTGTACCAGGCTCAGCTTGGATGAATGATCCGAAGCAAACACATCAGACCACTCAGCCCTATGGGTGGTCCCCTCCTCTGTTTGATGGTAAGTTTCAGAACTTTTAGGTACCCCATAAACAGTGAATGGTGGAATGCTCTAATTACATGAACATTAATAAACTGCTAAAAAATTAAAAAAAAAAACTTACGAGTTTTAAACTTTTCCTTAATTGCTTCCATTCAAAATCAGTAGGAAATACTTTTCCGGTTACATGCACATGCATGAGGCCAAAAGGTTTGACGATTTTGCTTTTATATGCAATATCAACTTGCTGCAAAAACTCAGATGCTAGCTCTTTGATGTAACTGAACCTGGAGGGTGGGAGATGATCATGATCAGAATTTAGTAAATCAAAAATTAACACAAAATATCACTTCAGACATAATCAGATCTGACAGGAAATATATGCAGTTCCTTAAAATACGACTGTTGTGGCCTACAAAAGAAGGCAGTAAATCAAAAATCAACACAAAATACCACTTCAGACATAATCAGATCTAACAGGAAATATATGCAATTCCTTAAAATATGACTGTTGTGGCCTACAAAAGGCAGCAGCAACACCAACAATCTTAATTTCTAAAATAACATTTCTGACCATAAAAAGGAATGATACAAAAACTTGTTTATGGGAAAAGCAGTAAATTTCTTTAGATACATACATATCACTAAGTTGTTCTCTGATGATATTCAAAGGTTAGCTATTCAAAAAAAGTGCATCTGTCATATACATCACAGTTACTGATGGTGCGACTTATTGTTGTTTCAAACGTCTCCATTTGCCCCGTCCACACTTGAAAACATGTTTCTGGAAAACTCCAAGCAGTTTCTCTTGTTTTCAAATAATTTGCATACTGTGTGAAAACTGAAAACATGTTTGAAAAACAGTGTTTTACAAACATGTTTCTAAGACAGCTTTGAATAATCTAATGTTTCTAGGATGTTTTGAAACCAGACATTCCAGTTTGGCTAGAGATGTTTCTTGAGCAGGATGTGGTGATTGAAAGCTTGTGCTTTGTATGTTGTGATGAACTCCCTTTTGTGTCAACCTAGGAAAAAAACATTGGTGGACTTGAACGTGTCTGCATGAGAGGTCACATTATGGCCTCAATCTATTAGCAGACCTCAACCTTGAAGATGGTACTTGGTTTCAAAACTTCACCCAGATGAGTCCCAAGGAATTACAAAAATGTAATCCATGAGACAACCTTAAGGGTTATAAACGTGCTTTAGATTAAATATACATAATATCTAAGGTATTGTTTACCTGATATTGGCAAAGTATTTCGCATGTTGTTGCTCCATGAGGCACGTGCTCCCAGCCCAAGATAGGTCAATTATGTAACGGGTTTTTTGGTTAGTTAAATTTTTTTATAAATAAAACAATTAGGTTATATTATTATCAGTTCAAGATTCATTCATTTGCACATTCAAACGTTTTAAATTTACTATTAATTAAAAGATTGCATTAGAAAAAGTTATACTCACTGGGTCGGGAGACATCTCTCAAGAGGCTCTTCGTCACGTTGTTATGGCGAGCGCTTTTGGCACTTCCTGAGCGCCTTCTTACTACCTACACAAAGGTTTCTCGCAAGTGTGTAGCCGCAGGAGTTGCATGTCAGGAAACGAAGGGAAAGTTTAGCGGCCTGTATGTGTTAGGTGATTGTTTCTCGTGTGTCGCCATCTATTGGATGAGTTGGTAGTTATATCAGTCGTAAGTACAATTTTTCCCCTTTTTAGTGTAGATATTTTTGAGCTATTAATTATTTATTTGTAGAAACAGGTGTATTATTTTTAGTCCTTTATTAAACGGTGTGACTTTTTGTAATGTTTTTTTTTCTTTTTTTATGGATTTTTCGCTTTTTTATAAGTGACTTCCAGGCTGTATCTAGGGTGGTAGGGTCCTGTAAGTTGCATATTTTATCTTTTTTTTTTTTTTGTTCAATTATAACACTTTCAGAAATCCTTAATTCTGAGTCCCAAGGACTTCATTTATTGCAAATAGTAGGGCATAAAGGTATCAAGAAAGAAAACATGATATAGAGCTTCAATTCCTCCTGCCATATGACTTGCTGTATCTTTGCAATATCTTTCTCTGCTGGTGATTCATTCGTACACTTTCAAAATTTCCAAGCACAGTATTTCTCAGATTTTCCCTGAAGTATGTGAAGCAGTCATCTCAGCATTATGTGGATATGTCAAGGTACGTACCAAAAGCCTAGTTTAGTTTTATGTTTTACCGAAAAACCTTGTTCAAATTTACTTTTTAATGCATACATCACTAAGCTGTTCTCTGAGATTCAGAGGTTAGTTTCACAAAAAAAGGCAATTCACCACATAAATGTTTTAACTGATTATTTACTTACTGTTGTCATATCAAACATCTCCATTTACAGCGATCTTGGCACATAGCTCAAGCTTCACTGACATCCATCCCACAACATACACAAGACCTTCTGTATTTCACTCTCATAATATTTTTTCTCATGCAGACATTCCCGAATCTGTTCCTAACATGATTTCCTTGGCTTCTCTCTCTACCTTTCTTTCCTGCTACTTGGGCTGAATTTTTTTTTTCTTAGTAAGCATCTCATCACTCATTCTTTCAACATGGCCAAACCAGCAAAGAATATTAGTCTCCACCTTAATAACAATATTTTGCCTCACATTACACAGCTGTAACACATCCTCATTCCTTACATGATCGTAATAGTACCAGCTAGTTCTGTGTTATTGGCCAAAAGACTTCAACTCACTGTGTTTTGTTCCAGAACCCTTAGGTGGAATGACCACATGTAACTGTCAGCTGTGGGCTAATCCACTGCATTGGTGTAATTTTCTAATTAAAAAGACACAAAGAACGACTTTACTTTTTAATGAAAACTAAAAACAACTTTCAGTGCATTAATTTAAGATTCATGCTCCTTTAATTTTTTTTTTTTTTTTTTTTTTTTTTGGGGAAGTCTGCATTTCTTCCAAATCTGCCTTTTATATTATAGCAGACTGACACATATATTTGTAAATATATGTGTATTTGTTCTCCTTTGGAAATGCTATAACATGGTTCAACTGTATATTTTTATCTTTTTCATTTTGTACCTGGTTTGCCTCTGAGAACAAACACAGACAGTTTGCTTATCAGATTAGAAAAAAAACTGGTTTGTAAAAAAATTTATAACACAATTCATACTTTTATAAACTCTTTATTTTATTTATTATTACTGATTACTGAATATACATTAATAAAGGAAACTTGTGAAGTCATAGAATAAGTCCTCATTTGAACAATTTTCAGGTAAAACCACTCTTTAATATTAAAAAATGAAGTTAAAAACACGCATTAAAAACATTAAAAAGGGAAGAGATCTTTCGGTGACCATGTCAGTCCCTTTATCAGGTCGTACACACTGAACAATGGAAATGAAAAGTTGGATGACTTAAATACAAAATGAAAATGTCAGGATTAAAGTACACTACACATGTCAAAGAATAAGATTTACATAAAGTAGATACACCAATTAGTTTTGAACAACTTGAAGTTATGGTTCCGGTTTCAGAAGAAATTTCCAGGGAAGAGGTATCTGAACGGGTGTGTTGTCGTTGCAACATTTAGGTCCATACTTGTAAATCCATAAGCTTCCAGAAAATAAAGTAGCAAAACATGTTGTTGGAGCTGACAGGATAGTAGTAAGGTTCCATAATAGCTAGTGATTACCTTCCAAGCATAATCTGGATAAGGCTGTAGCAGAAGAATTTTGTTTTTAAATTGTATTTGTGTTCATAGATTTGGCATTTTAGGTTACAAAATGTAGAACCCACATATATAGTCTCTCTTTCATCGGAATCTATGGCCCTTAACGGAATGGTGCGAACGCCGTGACAGTATTCCAAATTCATTAAATCTCTGTCGTTTCTTATTTGAGATATCAAATTAAAAGTTTTTACACTGAAACTCAAATTATACCTCTTACAAATGTTCTTAAGGATATTGCAAACAGCTGGAAAGTTTTATATAGACCCTATATATTTAACAGGGGTTTTGTCACAGGTTAAGGTTGAGGGCAGTAATTCAATTAAACGACGAATTAGCATGCTAATGATATGGTTAGGATAACCATATGTTCTGGCAAGGTCTTTTTATTTTTGAGATTTCCAGATCTCAAAAACAAACACTGGATGAATGAGTGTAAGAAAAAAGTGCAGAAATTTTATATTTAACTGGATGTGCTGAATAAAAAGGAATCAAGCAGGTGGTAGAAGTGGGTTTAGAATAAACAGAGTGAATTTGAAAAACGAATTTTTTAATGGAGTGAATTAAAGAAAACTTAAAAAGGTTTTTTTTTTTTTGTTTAGAGCATAAGTACAGTATTAAGAAATTGGTCATAGAATCATGAAATTGAATTTTTAAGCCTGAAAAAAAAAAAATAAGATAACACCAAATAAAATGTCCATGAAAAATGTCAAAGAAATCAGAAGAACAAGAAACTGTTCCTTGTTATCAATTTGAAATGGAAAACACTAAACATTTTTTTGTTTCCAAAAAAATCAGAATTTGTTTGTCAAATGTTTTGAAACATCCTCAAAAACATAAAGGAAACACAAAGAACATGTTTGCAATTAGTGTCCAAACAATGTTTTCTGAAAATGTTTCCAAGTGTGGGCGGGGCTTTACAGAGATCTTGGCACTAAACTGAAGCTTCACTACCATTCATCATACATCTCACCACGTGACCTTTTGTACTTCATATTCACAACTGCTTCTTGTATGCACGCTGAATCTTTCACTCCCATGATTTCCTCTACCAGAGTTCCCATTCAAAAGTAAAAAATTAAAAAAAATTAAAAATAAACTGACTTCCAGGTGGTTTCAAACGTTTTTTTCAGAGCAGCAACCTAAATCACAATACGGTGAACTGTTATATTTCCTTCTATTTCTGCATTAGTAAATTCTTTAAATAACTTATCTTTATGCAATTACTTACTTTTTATTAACAACAACTGAATGTACGATGCACATTATCTTAGTACCATATTTCCAAGATCTTTCCTTGTGCACAGCAGCATGTATACTGCCCACTGCCCAGGTAAAATTTGTTAATACATCCCCATAGAAACAGTTCATATGTAAGAAAAAATATGTACTGATTAGTTTTGGTTTCTCTTTTTTCACAACACAATGCTTAATGATCAAATGGGTTTCTGTTTAGAAAAAAAAAATGCAACACAGAACTGAAGGTACGATGCACATTATCTTAGTACCATATTTCCAAGATCTTTCCTTGTGCACAGCAGTATGTATACTGCCCACTGCCCAGGTAAAATTTGTTAATACATCTCCATAGAAACAGTTCATATGTAAGAAAAAATATGTCAACTGATTAGTTTCGGTTTTCTCTTTTTTCTACAACACAATGCTTAATGATCAAATGGGTTTCTGTTTAGAAAAAAATGCTGCAAAGAACTAACCACCAAAAGACTTTGTTCTATTGAATAGTTGGTTCTCTCATGTTGTGTTCTTCCAAGCAGGAGTATTTCAGGCCATTGTGCCCAATTGCTCTGTGTTACAAGACACAAAACAAACCGCCTGCAAAACCAATTACACTGCTCAACATAAAAATTGCCCCCCCCCCCCAAGAAGTGAGGACAGAGGGGTGAAATTAAGCAAGCCAAATAAGAATACATAAGGGTGTACCTTGATCTTCTTTTCAGCGACGTACAGTATTTATCAGATGAGATAATGCAGCATAATGGGTACACCTCAGTAAGTGGTTGCACCACCACAAACAGCAATACAGCATGGCAATGAGTCATACAGTCGATGGATATCATCCTGAGGAATGGAGCACCAAGCAGGTTGACTTGCTCCCATAATTCATGATTGGGAATTAATCGAGCGATCTTGCTGGCCATGGCAGTGTTTGAACATGATGCAAACATTGTCTGGAGACCTGAGCGGTGTGCATACGGGCGTTATCTTGCTGGAAAATGGAGTGCTATAGGCAATTCAGGAACGGTATCAAATTGGGATGCAGAACCTCGCTCATGTATCGTGCAGCTGTCGGTGTGCCCGTGATGCAGACAAGAGGTGACCTGTTGTCATGCACAATAACACCCCATACCATGATGCTTGCTGCCTGATAGGTGGTGTTGTGGTCTCAAACAAAATCGGGATCCATCCGCTTACCAGGGAGTTGCCAGACATGGATGTGTCAATTGTGAGCACCCAGACAGAAACGGGATTCATCACCGAAGACCACAAAGGTCCTTTCATGACCCCAGTTCGCATGACTTTAGCACTAAGCCGGACGAGTGCCATGATGGCTGGCCATCAATGGAAGTCAACATAACGGTTGCCTCCAGTTGCCACATGTAATCTTCGGTTTACAGTTCATGTTGTTATGGTGACATCCATGGTTGATGACACAGCACTTCGAATATCGGCTGTAGTGTTTTCTGGTGACAAACGAACGTGTCAAACAATCTGCAGGTCCAGGCATGCGGGTGTCTGTCAGACTGCACCACAACTGCTCCGACACACATACAAACTTTCTGTAGCCACTGGTGCTAACAGCGTCACACAGTTTGTGTATCCCATTGCACATGCACAGTGATATGATGTGTAGATTAGCCATCCAAATGGCGATAAACCTGTTGACAGCATTGCAGCAATACGATGTGTAAACGGATCCAAATGGTGATAAACTTGTTGACAGCATGTACCCGGCATTTTCGGCTTTCACCGAACAGTTTCCCATCACAAACAACAAATCTGAAACATCCACGACACTTCCACCCGCGCCCACACATTACCATCTTTGTTGCTGCTGGCACCTTTCAGGGGTGATTGTGATTCAAAGTGAAAAACCCTGAAAGTTAATGATGCAAAAGTAAACGATTCTGATATCTTTCATAATAAGTACAGAAATCGCATCAAACTAAATGAACGTTGAAAACAAATGTTCTGCTAATATACACCGATAGAATTGTTAAATAGTTTTAATTTGGGAAAGTTGCCTAAGTTTCTTTGAAAAACTGAAAACACCAAGCAGATGAATAATAAAATGAAAGTCTTTGTTAAATATGGATAATTCACGAATGAAAA
This sequence comes from Macrothele yani, assembly GCA_039090855.1. Classification (NCBI taxonomy): domain Eukaryota; kingdom Metazoa; phylum Arthropoda; class Arachnida; order Araneae; family Macrothelidae; genus Macrothele; species Macrothele yani. Next base: position 80,751 of record JAYWMT010000196.1, on the reverse strand, counting down.
AACCATGAGGAATAACCACTCACCATAAAGATCATGGTAACCTCCAATGGACCAAACACTTCCAACACGTCAATTCATCGTGATGTAACTGGGCTTCCACAGGTTTACAGACCTCTTGCTTACGCTTCTTATTTTCGGGTGTGAAACATCGTTTTTTTCCTTTGCCTTAGTATGTTACTATAATGCTTGTCAATTCGATAAAAATCATACATACAACTCATTCATACAATTCAAGTAAAAACTATGTACATAAACCTTACATTCACAGGTGATTAAACCTTAGTCAACTCTAATTATGGAACTCCTCCTTCTGTTTCACAACCTCTGCTACTCCCACTGCAATTGTCACACCCATTCAGCCCCGCACATCCAATCCTCTAGTACTTTCGACAGATCCCTGTCATCTTCAGGAGGCAGGTGTGTCTCATCCGCCCACCGCAGCTCAAGTGAGCAGAGCCATCGAGGCCTGGGCTCCAGTCGCTATCTCTGAATCGTTGCGTCTCTGGCGCCATCTATTGTCCCTGCTGCTCTTTTTTCTCTCTTTCTTTTTACGCTGCTGTTCAATTTTTATTATGGCTTTCCATTGTTCGTTTAAGTTATTTGGCTCATTAATGTTGCATAATCTTGATCTGTTTTTTTCAATTAACACTGATTCTGCAATTCTTAACTGCTTTTCGTTTTTACAGCTCTTAATAATTTTAATATCTTCAAACCTTGGACATTTTTGATTTTCCATACAGTATTGGGTCAATGCTGTCTTAGCCTCTTTTTTGTTCCAATTATTAATATGCTGATTTATTCTATACTTTAATTTGTTCTTGGTGCTGCCTATATATGACACAGGTGGTTGCTGGTTTATTGGGATTTCATAAATTCCTGCTCTATCTAATTGGCTAATTTTTTCATTTTTAATCACTAAATTTTTTACAGTAAGTACCTGATTTCCTACCTGTATGCCATACTTGCCACAAACTTTATTAATTTCTGCTGAAACATTTTCTATATATGGTATTGCTCCCACATATTTTACAAGTTTTTTATTACTCTTGACCTTATTGTAACCTTGAGTTACTTCATAAATCCATTTTTTTAATACCTGTTTAGGGTATCCAAAAGCATATGCAATTTTTTCAATATATTCAATTTCTTCCTTTCTATACTGTTCAATTGATGAATGTGTTAAACTTCTTTTAATTAGTGTTTTAATACTATTTCTTTTATGTGTTAATGGATGTGATGACTGAAATGGTATAAGTACTGGGATATATGAAGATTTTCTATGCACTCTGAATTGTAAACTCTCCTCTGTTTTAATAATCAAAACGTCCAAAAATGCCAAAGTATTGTCATGTTCTTGTTCTACTGTCAGTTCTATAGATGGATAAATTTCACTATACTTTTTTGTCAAGTCCTCAAGTTCATCATTTTTTAGCCTGGATAACAGAAAAATGTCATCAACATATCTGCAGTATATCAGTGGTGGATCCTCGAGTTTACTTATTATTTTTTCCTCAATGTCACTCATTATAATTTCAGCAAATAAAGTTGACAGTGGTGACCCCATAGGTCCACCATGATTTTGTTTGTACATCTTGTTGTTAAACTTAAAAATGTTATTTTCATATATGTACAATAAAATTTCTCTTAACTCCTCTATTTGTATTGCATTCATTGTCTGTAGCACATACAATTTTTCAATAATTATTTCTATTGCCTGAGGTACTGGTGTGCTAGGAAAAAGAGCTCTCACATCCATACTAGCCATATGATATTCACTTAAATCTTGTTTAATTACTTTAATTTTCTCAATAAATTCGTATGTATTCTTCACAGTGAACCTTGTCTTCATGAACACAGGTGCCAAAAATTTGTAGATATTCTTTTCTAGTTTTATTAGTGGGGAATTCCTTTTTGATACAATCACTCTCATAGGTGTATCAGGCTTATGAGTTTTTATTTTTGCAATCATTTTTGGTATTCCAGTACCCATTGGTGAGTATGCTTTCTTTATTTCATCAGGCAAGGTGCTGTGATTTCTTATTCTAGCTAAGTACCTTACTTGAGATTCTGTTGGGTCTTTTGTCAGAATGCTGCAATTTAGTTCTTCTATAGCTCTATTCATCTTTAGATCATATTCAGTGGTGTTTAATATTACAATTTGCCCTGTTTTATCAGCTTCACAGAATTTAATTGTTGGGTCATCTCTTAATTTAATCAGTTGTTCTTTCTCATACTGAATTTTATCTATATGATATTTCTTTTTCTTACTTTTTTCATTAAATTCTTTCAAAACAATTCTATACAGTTTACTTCGAAAATTTTCACGTTCTTCTGCTGGTACACTGCGTGCCATTTCTTCTAAGTTGGGTATTAATTCCTCCGTCCTCGGCAGAGCTCCGTGGAAACGCAAATTTTTTACCTCTCTGCAAAATAGCTCTTTGCGTGAAGCTCAAGGTCAAGTTGGAGTTATTCTGATATACCTCATACATATTCTCCCGTTGTTCTTGTACACGTTGTCTGTCAATCATCACGTGCAACTTTTTTTCCATGACTGCTCTTGAGCATTTTTTTCGTATTCCACGATGTCAAAAATTTCTCTGAAGGTTACATCCAAAATCTCATCTCTCCAATTACCGTCGAACTTTCTATACTTTTTATAACATATCAAATCGATTAAATGTAAACATTTCATATTCAAGTTAAAAATCAGTTTCCTTTTATTGACAATTTCAGCTCTTAATCTCTTTTTTTGGCATTCCTGGATTATTCTATTATCCTTATCAGTGACTGGGCAATTCCGTATTTTTAAATACTTTGGTGTTATTTCTAGGTCACGGCACGTCACCAAAAATTCTTCTTGATTTTCTGACTTTACTAATTTAATTTTAGCCTTCTTAAACGCCTTAATATCTCTCATCTCGAAGTTGTGAAATTGATTCCTATAGCGCATAATACCAGAGTATGATAGCGACTGCAAACCCCTCACCTCAACTATCCCAGCTCAGAATTTTGCGTGTAATTCTCAATTATTATATTTGCACTTTTAAGGTATTAACCTCTTGCAAAGTGCGCATAGTTTACGTGCAATTCATAAATGAAAAAACCATGAGGAATAACCACTCACCATAAAGATCATGGTAACCTCCAATGGACCAAACACTTCCAACACGTCAATTCATCGTGATGTAACTGGGCTTCCACAGGTTTACAGACCTCTTGCTTACGCTTCTTATTTTCGGGTGTGAAACATCGTTTTTTTCCTTTGCCTTATAGTATGTTACTATAATGCTTGTCAATTCGATAAAAATCATACATACAACTCATTCATACAATTCAAGTAAAAACTATGTACATAAACCTTACATTCACAGGTGATTAAACCTTAGTCAACTCTAATTATGGAACTCCTCCTTCTGTTTCACAACCTCTGCTACTCCCACTGCAATTGTCACACCCATTCAGCCCCGCACATCCAATCCTCTAGTACTTTCGACAGATCCCTGTCATCTTCAGGAGGCAGGTGTGTCTCATCCGCCCACCGCAGCTCAAGTGAGCAGAGCCATCGAGGCCTGGGCTCCAGTCGCTATCTCTGAATCGTTGTGTCTCTGGCGCCATCTATTGTCCCTGCTGCTCTTTTTCTCTCTTTCTTTTTACGCTGCTGTTCAATTTTTATTAGGGCTTTCCATTGTTCGTTTAAGTTATCAGCATATTAATAATTGGAACAAAAAGAGGCTAAGACAGCATTGACCCAATACTGTATGGAAAATCAAAAATGTCCAAGGTTTGAAGATATTAAAATTATTAAGAGCTGTAAAAACGAAAAGCAGTTAAGAATTGCAGAATCAGTGTTAATTGAAAAAACAGATCAAGATTATGCAACATTAATGAGCCAAATAACTTAAACGAACAATGGAAAGCCCTAATAAAAATTGAACAGCAGCGTAAAAAGAAAGAGAGAAAAAAGAGCAGCAGGGACAATAGATGGCGCCAGAGACACAACGATTCAGAGATAGCGACTGGAGCCCAGGCCTCGATGGCTCTGCTCACTTGAGCTGCGGTGGGCGGATGAGACACACCTGCCTCCTGAAGATGACAGGGATCTGTCGAAAGTACTAGAGGATTGGATGTGCGGGGCTGAATGGGTGTGACAATTGCAGTGGGAGTAGCAGAGGTTGTGAAACAGAAGGAGGAGTTCCATAATTAGAGTTGACTAAGGTTTAATCACCTGTGAATGTAAGGTTTATGTACATAGTTTTTACTTGAATTGTATGAATGAGTTGTATGTATGATTTTTATCGAATTGACAAGCATTATAGTAACATACTATAAGGCAAAGGAAAAAAACGATGTTTCACACCCGAAAATAAGAAGCGTAAGCAAGAGGTCTGTAAACCTGTGGAAGCCCAGTTACATCACGATGAATTGACGTGTTGGAAGTGTTTGGTCCATTGGAGGTTACCATGATCTTTATGGTGAGTGGTTATTCCTCATGGTTTTTTCATTTATGAATTGCACGTAAACTATGCGCACTTTGCAAGAGGTTAATACCTTAAAAGTGCAAATATAATAATGGATAATTCACATTCTGACATGTAAAACATGTTTATTCCATTTACTAAAGAGGCAAACATTGAAATCATATTTATGAAGCATAAAAAAACTTATGTTGAATTCTTTAAACACAGACAATTTTGGAATCAGTGCTACTCTGCTATTAATAGAAATAAAATGCAAAATACAGAATACAAATACTTCAATATGAATTGTTTCCCTTAATGCAACATGTGAAAAAAAGAAAAATATATCTAAAAGATAAACATACTAATATATATCGCCAACTAAAGCCACATCATTTCTTAAAGAAAAATTCTTTTTTTTTTTTTTTTGTTTGTTTAGTTTTACTTTTATTTCTCCAGAGACAATTTTCTTTTCTTGTCACTTTCCTCCCCACTCTTGGGAATTTGAGGCAAAGCTTGTACTGGTAGAGAGAGTGATGAACATGATAATGCAGGTAAGCTACATGATGATCCAGGTATGTTAATCTCGGATGTATTGGAAATAGTCTTGGAAGGATTTTTTGACAAAAGTGACTGCTGGTAAGTAGTCCAACTATTGATCAAATTGTATCCAAAATCTCCCCGTATTGGCTCACACAGGGTCTTTTGAGCCAAACACTTCACATGTATTTGCATTCAAAGAGTTCAAATAATATTTTACTTTTATGTCAGCATTGGCTAGACATAATTCCCGAAATATGAACTCTTTGCACGTTTGTTTCATGAGCCAATTCGCTCTCTCGTACTCAAATGTACCCGCACCGCACCGTCTTCGAGTGTAATGAAGTATATGCAGTCGTATTAATATGGCCTGTACGTATATATTACTTATGCATGCAAGCAAATCATTGACATTGACCAAATTGCAGAATTGAAATAATATTTACAAGAAGGAATATGAACATTACTTGCATTGATAGTCCTAAAATATGCCAGTCACAGGGAGGATGGGTGAAACGTTGAGTAACCTTTCACCAGTTGAATAGAGCAATGTATCCAAATTCTTGACTTAATCCAGATGTTTATACAACTTGACCAACAATATTGCACAAGGTTGAGACAGAAGTATGGACAAACAAGGATTTTTTTGAATGATAATTAAAAATATGAAATGTCATGACTTTTTAAATAATTGAGAATGACAATAAAACAGTTTGACAACTATGACACAGGAAGACGAAAGACGCAGAACGGGAATGCAAGAAGAAACGGAATATGAATAACTCAAACGAAAATGCTAAAAACGACATTGAATACTAGTCGTCATTCTTTCTTATCTCGGCAATGTATTTCGGTGCCTCTGCACCATCTTCAGGCCAGTGGAACTCAGCTGTTGTTCGTATAACGGGCAGCCACGGAGTCTCCTGGTAGCCGGTGATTAGGCATACTTGGTTGTCTATTCCACACGTCACATGTTGGGTGAATCAACAAGCGAAAGGTGGGGGGAGTTGTTTGCTATCTCCCGCAAGACTGTAACTTAGTTGTTGGTGTTTTCATCAATTATGGTTGGAGCGATGTGTTTTCCTATTTTTTCTTGAGCTGTTTTTTTCGAGATTTATCCGCAGTTCCCAACGTAGAGGAAGATCAATGCCATTGTTCTTGTTGCAGTTCAGTTCACTAGTTTTTTTTCAATTAATGTGGCCTCAGCGTATTGCAAACGTTTTTCGGTACACTGCCTGTTTATTATTTTAATATTTTCAAAATCTGGTTCTACATGGTTGCTTCTGCAATAATCTATTAATGCAGTTTTATTTTCACTCTTGCACCAGTTGCTAATGTGCTGCCAGTATAAAAGCTTTTCTGATTATCTTGGTTAGATTTTATGGGGATCCTATATACTCCAGCTCTTTCAAGCATTTTACTGCTTTCTTTATTTTTTTTAAATAATATCTTTGTGTGTAACAACGGATGTACCGAAGTCTTTATTTTCGTTCTGACATTCTTTCTTTAAAATTTTGTTGATACGTGGAATGTATGGTAGTTGTCCACGATATTCCATATCATGAGACCAACAAAGATATGGAATATCCTAAGACCAACAAAGATATGGAATATCATGGACAACTACCATAACATTCCACATATCTACAAAATTCTAAAGAAAGAATGTCAGAACAAAAATAAAGTACATCCGTTGTTACACACAAGGATATTATTTTTTAAAAATAAAGAAAGCAGTAAAATGCTCGAAAAAGTTGGAGTATACAGAATCCGGTCCTCCTGGGATTCTTAGCACCCTCTGCCTTCATATCGCACTGGCCGCTGCCTTGGCCAGGTACATTCCAGCTGCCGGAGACTGAGGGCCAAGATTTAAGTTGTGGAGGCATTTTGGAGGGGTTTGGTCATAACTCACCACGCTGGTCAAGCGGGTTGGTGAGTGCACGATAGCATTTCCTCTAATCCCGATGGTATAGTTATACTGCTATTGGCGGTAGTCAGAGTCCCTTTAGTGGGAACAGGATGCACCACGAGAAGGCGGGGTTGACATTTGTCAAGGAGAGGCTGTGATGTTACGCATCACCTGACCTTACATTTCAGATAGATATATATATCTATAATACACATATCTCTATCAATATCTTCATCCTTGTAATTTTTTCTAAGGTCAGTATACAGGTTAAACACTTTTTTAGATAGGTGATAAATATAGTCTCTTTCTTCTTATTTCTGTTCTTAATCTTTTAATTTCAGCTGTTTCTATAATTTTTTTATCGTTATTTTTCAAAGATCTTGTTTTAATTTTAAGATATTTTGGTACAACATTACTGCCTTCACATTGTTTAAAAAATCTAAGTGTTCTATTTGGTCATTTAATTTAATACCTACTTTTTTTAAATCTCTTTATTTCTGACTTGTATTGTTGCACAGTCATTTCCGTCAGCACGTTCTTAAGTAGGGCTGTTTTCTGCGTTTGTTTTTGCTTTACTTCTAATCACCAGATACTAAATGATTTGAGTTCACTCATTCACAATATCATGCTGAGCATATTAAATTATGTATTTTATATCTTATTCAATAGCAAAATCATCATACTATCATATCTTCTGTTATACATGTTTATTATACTATCAGATTCAAAGGCGAGCACCTCAAAAGAAAGAATTGTTTAATATGTAACATGACCTTATTGGGTCTTTTAACATATCTTAAAACATTTCCCAAAGGGGCATTGGGTCTTTTAACATGATATATCCAAACATTTCCCAAGGGGAATTGTTTGCTGACCCACTCACTATACATACAGATGATTTTCTTCCCTCTCAATATCCCCCAGCACCAGCAACACTTATTTCCATACACTCCCCCAAACGACTCGCAAGCAGTCATGATATGTCTTTCACGAAACAATGAAAATCACACTGTGCAGCACTGTTTTCAGTATTACAGCTTTGAAAAATCAAACTTTAAAATCATATCAGCTGCAGTTTAGCCCAAAAATTACCATGAATTACAGTTCACCTGAGAGTCAAAAATAGTTGAACACATATAAAATCATTCGCCACCATTATCGCCAATTCTATTTATTTTTTTTATCACCATATTTTGGATTTAGTCACATTTGGCAACTTGGTAAATTCTTAGTGTGAGCCCTGGCTCAGACATGTTACTGGCACAAACCAATGAATATATATATATATATGGGGATGTAAGGTCAGGTGATGCGTAACATCACAGCCTCTCCTTGACAAATGTCAACCCCGCCTTCCCGTGGTGCATCCTGTTCCCACTAAAGGGGCTCTGACGACCGCCCATAGCGGTATAACTATACCATCGGGATTAGAGGAAATTCTATCCCACACTCACCAACCCGCTTGGCCAGCGTGGTGAGTTATGGCCAAACCCCTCCAAAATGATTCCACAACTTAAATCTTGGCCCTCAGTCTCCGGCAGCTGGAATGTACCTGGCCAAGGCAGCGGCCAGTGCGACATGAAGGCAGAGGGTGCTAAGAATCCCCGGAGGACCGGACTAGGCTGCCATCTGATGCTGACCTTGGCTACTTACAATGGACGCTCCCTATCTTCTGATTCGAGGCTTCTTGAATTGGAAGAGGAACTACAAAGGATCAGGTGGGACATCGTGGGGCTAAGTGAGGTAAGGAGAAAAGGAGAAGATCTCATCGAACTGAAAAGTGGACATCTCTTCTACTATCGTGGGACAGATACTGGCAGAACTAGTGGTGTTGGATTTATAATAAACAAGAAACTGAAGGATAAAGTTGTAGAAGTTGAAAGTTCCTCTGACAGAGCTGCACGACTTGTTATCCAACTCTCGAGAAGATACCAGGCTCAGATTATTCAAACTTATGCACCCACCACAAGTCATCCTGAAGAAGAAATTGAAGAATTTTATGAGGAAATTTGTCGTCTAAATAATAAAGGTAAGCAGCACTTGAAAATAATTATGGGAGATTTCAATGCAAAAATAGGGCAACGGCAACAGAATGAAACTTCAGTAGGTAAATTCAGTCATGGCAACAGAAACCAGCGTGGAAATACTCTCGTTGAGTTTGCAGAGGCAGAAGGGTTTTTCATCTTGAACTCCTTCTTCAAGAAAAAGCCACACAGGAAATGGACATGGAGACATCCAAATGGGACGACAAGTGAAATTGATTTTATTATGTGTAACAAAAAATTCGTCATAGAAGACTGCAGTGTGCTAAACAAGTTCAACACAGGTAGTGACCATAGATTGGTGAGATGTAAGATGCACCTCAACACTAAACTTGAACATGGCAAGCTCATAAGACAAACAAAATCTATTGACATAACCAACCTTAAAAAACACCATAATACCTTCAAGTTAGAACTGAAGAACAGGTTCTCTGCTTTAGAAGGCCTAACATCGGAAGAAGTGGACATCTCTGAAGTTAACAGAAAAGTAACCAAAGCTCTTATGGAAACAGCAACAAAATTAGCTGGGTCTAAGAACAAGTTGCATGTGAACAAATTATCAGGAAAAACCAAAATGTTGATGCAAAAAAGAAGAGAGATGAGGACAACTAAAGAAGATGTGACTTCCAAAGTGGAATATATAAAGCTATGCAAGACAGTAAGAAAAAGTATCACTGAAGACGTAAGGAAATTCAACTGTGAACTAGTGAGGAAAGCAATTGAAAACAACCAAAGCCTAAAGACAGCAAAGGGACATCTCAGTAAGGGAAGAAAACAGATTATGGCACTGAGAAAAGAAGATGGTTCTGTAACAAGAAATAGAGGCGAAATTTTGACACGAGTGAAAGATTTCTACTCCAAATTGTATGAAAGGGATGATATATGCACTCCAGACATCATATAAAATACCAGTACCAGAGTTCCTCCAGTCCTTCCAGCAGAAGTTGCACATGCAATCAAGAACATGAAGCGAGGAAAAGCTCCAGGAGAAGATGGAATTACTGTAGACATCGTACAAGAAGCAAGTGGAGAAATCGAAACAGTACTCGCCCAAATTTTCACTCGATGCCTTAATGAAGGAAAGATTCCTGAGGATTGGAACACTGCTACAATGATCCTGCTACATAAGAAAGGTGACATTGAGGATCTCGGAAACTACAGACCTATCAGCCTCCTATCAGTAGTTTATAAAATCTTCACTAAAGTTCTTTCACACCGCTTGAAGGTAACACTGGACATGGCTCAACCGAGAGAACAAGCTGGATTCAGGAGTGGCTACAGCACAATAGATCATATCCATGTGCTGAGAGAACTAATTGAAAGAGCGAGGGAATATGAACTTCCATTGTGCATGGCTTTTATCGATTATGAAAAAGCCTTTGATTCGGTGAAACCATCAGCAGTTACAATGGCTCTGAAAACCTGCGGTATTGAAGATGCATACATTAATATTATTAATAACATCTATGAAAATGCAAGTGCAAAGATTAGGCTGTTTGAAAATACAACACACGTAAAAATTGGAAAAGGAGTGAGACAAGGTGACACCATATCTCCGAAGCTCTTTAATGCCACATTGGAGGGTGTTTTTCAGTCGCTGAGCTGGGAAAACAAGGGGATAAAGATTAATGGAGATTATCTAACCCACCTTCGTTTTGCTGATGATGTAGTCATTTTTGAAATTACCCCATCAGAGCTACAGAGTATGATCCAGGAACTTGCTGACAAGAGTAAAGAAGTGGGATTAAAAATGAACTTTCAGAAGACAAAAGTGATGTTCAATGCTTTTACACGAAATGAAGATTTATCGATTGATGGAGAAAAGCTGGAGATAACAGACACGTACGTTTATCTTGGACAGCAGATATCAAGTGAGGGTCACATTGATGAAGAAATTAATCGGCGTACAAAACTTGCCTGGAGAGCTTTTGGAAGAAACAGCATAATTTTCAAGAGCAATATGCCATTATGTCTTAAAAGAAAAGTGTTTGATCAATGCATCCTTCCAGTGCTTACGTATGGTGCAGAGACGTGGACCTTAACTAAAAGAGACATACAAAGGCTGCAGACAACTTAAAGCAGCATGGAGAGGTGCATGCTTGGTGTAACCAGGAGAGATAAGAAGAGGAACTCGTGGATCCGAAAAATGAAAAGAGTGGAAGACATCATGATCAGAGTTAAATCCCTGAAATGGCAATGGGCTGGACATACTGCCAGGAGGACAGATCATCGATGGACAGCCGAAATTTTAGATTGGATTCCAAGGGACAGGAAAAGACCCAGAAGAAGACCACATGGGAGATGGGTGGATGAAATTCGAAAGTATGCAGGGGTGACATGGAGGAGACTGGCACAAGACAGACCGTTGTGGAGGAAACTTGGGGAGACCTTCGTCCAGCAGTGGATTGATAATGGTTGACAATGATGATGATGATATATATGTATGTCATACAAAGGCTGCAGACAACTCAAAGCAGCATGGAGAGGTGCATAGTCATTTTTGCAACTACCCCATCAGAGCTACAGAGTATGATCCAGGAACTTGCTGACAAGAGTAAACACATTTTGATTGACCAGGTGGAAGAGTTTGTATATTTGGGTAACCTGTTTGACAGAGAGAACAAATTAGATGCCAAAATTAGTATGCAAGTGAATTCTTCTCTGAAAGTCATAGCTGCTTTAGGATTTCACAGGAATGATGGGTTCTAAAGAAAGTCCCAAATGGCTGTATATGAAATTATAATTGGTTCCTACTCTGATGTACGGCAGTGAAACCTGGGTACTGCAGGAGAGACATAGGAGTCAATTGTGCGCTGGAGAGATGCATTTACTTGGGGGGTGGGGGGCAAGACACTCTCTGATCCTGTGAGGAATGAAGATAATGACCAAAAAAAAAAGTGGAATTCCGTGAACCTGCTTAAGAATCTCCTAAAATAATAATTCATAGAATCCGTAGTTTCAACAGTGAGTTCCGTAATCAGATAACTAAATCCGTAGAAACTACAGATATTCTGCATTCTGTAGTTGGCAGGTATGAATGTATATACCTATACACTGCAAAGAAACACTTATTTTTTACATTGTTAATTCTTCTTGCGTGTGTGTGTGTGTGTGTGTGTGTGTGTGTGTGTGTGTGTGTGTGTGTGTGTGTGTGTGTGTGTGTGTGTGTGTGTGTGTGCGTGCGTGCGTGTACACACACACACACACAGTCAAGTCTCATTATTGTGACCACCTCCTACTGTTGATGTCAACAGTGCGTAGCCATTGAAAGAAGTCACGTGTCGTGAGCTGACTGTAGGTATTCTGAAAACACATCACTCATTGCTGTCATGGATAAAAGGAGTGATTTATCAGATTTGCAAAAAGGGATTACTATCTGCTTTTGGGCTAAGGGTGGCAGTATTTCTCAAACAGTGCAGTTTGTGAACTGTTCGCATGCTGCTGTAGTTAAAGTGTATTGTGACTGAAGAAATGGCACCATTGCAGTGGCGTATATTCGAGGCTAGCTAGTCTAGCTGCGAAGCACATAGAATGCACAAATAAAAGTCAAATAAATATACACAAATAAAAGCCAATTAGCAACGGTATTAAGATACATTGATGCTTTTGCTGCGAAAAAAAAAAGTGCGAATTCGCTTCTTCCGACTTAAAAAATGAGTCTCGCGAGCGAAGACTAACGGGTCTCCTTGCGGCAGGATGGTGTCATCGTAACACAAATAGCTCTACCAGTCAGTCTTCGCTGTTCTGATCCAAAAGATATTCGATACGATCGCCAGCTAGCATTTTCATGACAACAAGAATAAGCAGAGTGAAGGGGAATGCTTTGGCAATGGTTTGCTCAGAAAAAAGAAGAATTGGACTACATTAGTCACTCGCATGCTAAGCCCGATAACAGCCTGTGTTTCGCGAGAGTCGTTTCAGTTTGTGTGAAGTGTCAATGAATTAAAATCAGTGGCATTGTATCTTAAATTGGTGGCTTTGTTGGATTCGAACTGTTTCGATAAATTTTGTGAAAGCTTTCATGAACACCTACTGTCAGAACTTAAAGAACTCTATGCTTCAAATGTTGATACAGCTCGACTAACAAATGAACTGAAGGTGTTTATTCCCTTGATGAATACAAAAAGAAATTAGTAAGAGACATTACTTGTTACATAAAGATGAATAAATTGTCGGACATTGTGTTTAGTGAGGTGTACAAATCAGCAGACCTGATATTAAAGTTTCCATCAACAACTGCAACTGCCGAAAAAAGTTTTTCTGCATTAAAAAGAATCAAGATATATCTTAGAGCCACACAAGGACATGTACATTTGACCAACTGGGCTGTTTTGTCAAGAGAGAAAAACATTCTTTTTAAATATGAAAAAGTGCTCGGAAGAAACGTTTTATGAAAACATAACACTCAAGTCCACACAAAAGGAAAGAATGGAGTTCACGTACCAATAAAGTATTCAGAAGAAGAATGGAGTTCATGTTCAAACAAGTGTTCAAATCCTAATCTTTATAATTATTTGGTATCATGTTAGCAATAGCATGTACCTAAGATTAAGAAAAAAGTTACTTCTGTTACTTAACAACTGAAAAATAAACTTCGCAATTAAAAAAAAACTACTGGGGGAGGGCGAGGGGGTGAAATAGCCTAGGTCTCAGACCCAAGATACACCATTGCGAATAAGCAATGTGGAAACTGCGGAGCACTATGTGCCATTGATGTGAGAGGTGAACGTCAGCTTTGAAGGTGCGCGAGGGTCGATCGGCATGCTACAGTGGAGCAAGTCACTGGCCGAATGAACTAGAGGACTACCGGAAGTGTCTAAAATGACAGTTCAGAGAACCCTGCTGCGTAAGGGGCTCTGATGCAGATGGATAGTTACTGCACCTATGCTAGCGAAGGTGCATCGGTGGAAAAGGCTTACATTTGCACAGCATTATCGGAATTGGGCCTCCGCTGATTGGCAAAGGATTGCCTCCTCCGATGAGTCACATTTTCTGCTTCATCGAATGGATGGACTTCGGCATAAAAGGCAAAAAACACTGAAAACCAAACACTCTTCAACCATTGCTGGAAGAACACAAGCTGGTGGGGGCAGTGTTATGGTCTGGGGAATTCTTTCGTGGCATTCTCTGGGTCCACTCATACCTGTGGAAGGCACTATGGACCAAATTCCTTATGAATCCCTCCTTGCAGACCACGTACACCCATACATGCTGATTGTCTTACCTGGGGCGGATGGGATCTTCCAACACGACATGTCGCACAGCTAGAAATGTTTGAGAGTGGTTGGAAGAGCACGAGGAAGACTTCAAAGTATTTCCCTGGCCCCATAATTCCCCAGACTTAAACCCAATTCAGCATCTGTGGGACCACCTTGATTGTGTTGTTTGTTCTATGGATGCTCCACCACACACCCTCCAGCAGCTGTCAGATGCACTGCAGTCAGCATGGTACCTGTGAACACCTTCCAGCACCTTACAGAGTCACTCCCAGCCAGTCTAGCTGCTTTCCACACTGCACACGGTGGTTACTCTGGATATTAACTGGTGGTCACAATATTGTGACTCGACTGTATATGTATAAGCAAGGATAGGAAATGGTTGCAGTGCTTTTTCCAAATGCTGGATAAAATAGTGAGCATATTACATTTGAGTTATTGTGATATGTAAATATATGTAACTAGTTGACCTATGAAATTAATTATTACATAGATATATTATTTATTACAGTTTTGTAGAAAATAATATATCAATAATAATGTATATATTTTTTGGAAAGTAATTTGTTACCAATAACTGCTTTGATTTCTTTCTGATAATTACTTTCTCAACAGATACAATCACCTCTGATAATGTTATGTATAAATCACTGTAATTGTGCTTTAGTGCAAAAGTCTGAATGTCATTTAAATTTTGCAAAACCTCTCCGTAGGTTTTCACTCTACAGTTGCACAGTTTTATACTCTATCTCATTAACTTCATCTTCGCTTTCATCCCCTGAAATCTTTGCCCTAATCATTTCTTCTTCAGTAAATCACTGATTTGCATCCTTCTGCAACCACAGTGATCTGCTCAACAGCAAACACTCTTTCCTTTTTCACTCTCTTCAATAGCGTTCACCTTTTCTGCTAATGTCAGAAATTTCCTCTTTCGTTTTTCACTCTTTTTTTTTTTTTTAAAGCACAAGAACTCACGAATTTAAACCACAGAAAAAAGCGCTTTTTGCAAATGCCAAAAAGTCTTCCTGAGCACCGCTAAAGAGCATGTGAAACCAGCTTTCTGTAAAATAGGGAGAAAAGAGATGGCCCAAGGGAAAATAATTTCTGTATGCCAAATAATTCACCAATCAGTTGGGTTGAGCAAATCCTGAAAGTTAATATGAAATTTGAGACAGATGTGTTCTGTGCCTCTAGGGATCAGAATGCAAATGCAAATGTTAGCCTACAAAAAACTGAGCTTAGTTTGAGAGCGACACTGTCCAAATTCAGAACAATAAAACCACCGATTGTTTACAGCTGAACTATTTTTAAGCAAGAAAAGGAATAATGAGCATGACTTGCAGTTAAAATGCCTGATCGTTTCTCATCATCATCCGATATTGCTCATCAGAATTGGATGGCCCTAGCAAAAATGTTACAATCAATCAATCATGGTATAGAGGATTTTAGGAAGGCAATGCCTGACCCCTGGTCTTTAACAGCAATTAGGAAGGTGATTAGCATTATGGTACTCAATAGGAAAGAGGAACAGAAAAATGTTACAGACAGAGAAGTATAACTGCAGAGTTCGCCGAACGTCAGCGGAAGCAGGAATAGAACCCACAGGGACAAAACCAATTGACACTGCTACCAACAGGCAACATTTAAAGCACCATCCCACCCCCACCTAACATGGGGCTACGAGGCCCGCCTTAATTACTGCCATTTAACTTCTTTATTTTTACTTAAGCATTCAAACATACCCGCTATAATGCATGTATAGCAACATTTTATGTCCCCCATTTAAAGTACCAAATGAACTGCATAAAACCCTTATCAGCAAAGTGTCTGTTAGACCTACATGACAGAATGGGGTGTCCCTTGACTGTTGTTAAGTGGTTTTGTTGTTCGGCGGTTGTCGCTAATGTTAATCCTACTGCAGCTGTTCTGTACCAAACAAAACTTGCCGCTGTCCATTAACGGTGATTTCAGAATGAGTGAGTGAGTGTGTGCGAGTGTGTGTGCGTGTGTGTGGGGGTGTTTGTACACTGCCCCCCCCAACAGCAAAACAAATGTTCAAAAGCAATAAAACTTTTCACGCTATTGTAAAGCTTTTGAATTTTAAAGAAAGCACATCATCTTTGGCCCAAACACATTTTCTTTACTTCAACAATCTTACACAAAAAGAAAATTAGCAGCTTGAGAAACTGCTCCAGAAAGAAAATATACTTATAACAGTGCATAGGCAAAGCAAACATCTGATAGGGTACAAAATGAACAAATTAAGACAGCATGAACACATTTTTATTTTCATACAAACAGCACAGATCTTAAATTTCATTTTAGTATTTAAGAAAAAATTATAATTATCATTTCAATATGAAAGATAAAATATCCCACGAAGCTCTGGAGAAAAAATAAAAAATAAATCAGCCATCTGACAAAAATGTGTGATAAACTTTTGCTAGAATGAGCACATCACTGCAATTTAAACAAATTCATACGCTCTGTAATATTGAAAAAGCAACATCCAGAAGCAGTAGGAAAATTCAACTGATATTTACAAATGAAGAGGTATAGAAGACAAGAAAACATTAAGTTTTCAAAAATAATAGACAATTTTATTACCCGAAAAAGTAAGGAACATCAGCACTATGTGCAACCATCTCTGTTGGCAACGTGTTCAACAAAGCATAGCGGCACTGAGTAACATAGATTTATGATGGCCTCCTGCAGCACTGCCCACCATGCTTTCTGCACTTGGCCCTGCAGTGTGGCCATTGCCAGAACTGGTTGCAGGAGGGTGTTGAGATGCCTTCCAACCATGTCCCATACACGTCCTATTTGGGACAACTCCAGGTTCGTTCTGGCCATTTCAAGATGTTATAGCATGTAGGCATTTCCTGGAGGTGTTTGCAGTATACAGGCAAGCACTATCTTGTTGAAACAGGATGCAAGGTGCACCACTTACGAAAGGGAAAGTATCCAGGATATTCTCCATCTTTTGCTTAGTGGTAAAACTGACCTATGAGGAACACCCAAGATGTTCGGCTGTCATAGCTGATTGCTCCCCAGACCATGATTCAAGCTGTATGCCACTGGACAAGTACTCTTGAATGGGTCTATTATCAGAGTCATATACAAATTGGACAATCAGCAGATCAGACCACGATTCCTGCTGTTCAAGCTGCACGCCACTGAACAATTGTTCTTGAATGGGTCCATTCTGTTCCACATGTGAATCGGACAATCATCAGATCCCAAACAAATGTGAGCTTTTTTGTTGACACCATTCTGTCAGCCAGTTCAGTCAAGCACAGCACCACTCCAGATGTTGATGACAAGGATCATTGGATAGAGGCAGGCAACACAATAGACACCCTGTGTGAAGTCATGCCTTCACTAGTCTTTAATATAGGGTGTATCCTGTGACAAGACAACTAGAGGCAACTTTCACTGTTCTTCTGGTGGTAGATGGAGTGTCTATTCGATTAGTCTTTCTCCATGCTCCAGTTCCACACCGATGAGAAGTTATACTTTCTATTAAAAACTGCTACAAGTGTCAAAGCACTACATCACTGTCATAGCCGAAATGCTGCGCAATATGACAAATCCACCATTCACCCTCTCAGAGATCAATAACCCGGCTTCTCTCAAATGCACTCATCTGGCAATACAGTCGGCAAATTTGGTGCCTTGGCATTCTATATGAAGTTTCTTTTCCTCTTAGAAACTGCAACTTGAATTCAAAAGACTCTTTTTCAGTGGTCTCAAACTCAGACCCCTGGAAGGGCCACTTTCCAGTTTTGGAGGAATATAGGGGGCCGCATGAACATTAATAATTTCTTATAAATAAATATAGACTTTACAAAACTACACCAATGGCTTGGCACTACAGTGGAATATTATTTCTAATTATTGGTAAATAGTAAAGACAAATGCTTCATCAATCACTGAAAACAATCACTTTTAATAACAATTATTTTTCACTTAAATCTTAAAACAATCACATTTTACCAACTGAACACAGTGCAGAAAATATTGCATGTTCTGGCCAGAAACTTCGACTCGCTTCTCTTTCACTAACTTATCGATATTTGGAATAATGTCATTTGACTACTTTTAAAAGTGAGCATAAGTGACTGTCATTAACCTATTCCTTTGAAGACATTTTACTTGGTTCATTCTCAAGAACAACTGTTCGCATGAGTATGTTGTTCCGAACATAGACAGAACCCGTGCAGTTAGGTAATGAATGTTTATGTACTTGTCCTTTGAAACTAACTGGTAAAACTCTGTTAGATTGCAGCTGTTGAATTTTTATTTTAGGAAAGAATCACATTGGAAGTCTATTAATTTGCACTGATGTTCTTCAGGTGCGTTGTCAGCATTATAGGAAAATGGAGACTTGGAATATATTGAAAATATTTTCCACATCTTTGAAACATTCGAACCGCCATACAGTTATATTCTTCGTAAATAAGCTTCTTACTTACAAAGCAAATAGCTTTGCCAAGCATTACTATGTTTATATTATATTTAATATATTATAATATAGTTTGAAAAACGGGTGATTTATTTTTATTTTGTAATTATTCATGCGGGCCGCAAAAGAGTTGGCGCCGGGCCGAGAGTTTGAGACCACTGCTCTTCTTGCAAGGAAACCTGTCTAGGCAGCACCATTCTTCCCCATATCAACAAATGCTACAATCAGATTGGTATGATATTTTAATCATGTGAATATTTTGGCTCAGTTTAGTAGCTTACTTATCTGCATGCACTTCCGATCATTTCTTCCTGGTGTTGCAATTTCAATGTTATAGAGCATATTAGTGTATTTTAGAAAGCACCACCATACACTCACCTTCCTGTTTCCATAGGTTCTTGCAGTAAATTGTGAATATAGTCTGCAACTCTGGTGATAAAATTATCGCTCTCGTCATAACCTAACTGGGCACACCATGACATTCCAGATTTCCATTCATTTTTAATTTCGTCTGCCCTTTTAACTGAAAATGTTGAATGCATTGGAAATAAGTGTGGGGGACAGTAATAAAGAAAGAAATATATTGTGCATTAAAAGCATAAGTAATACATCATAACACTATCTAAATGGAAATATAAAGTATTGAAAGTTTTACAGTAATAGTCAACTTTTGTTACAATAGCATTACAATTAAACTCCTTAAATTAAGAGAATGCACTATTATTCTTTTAGAATGATAACCTGGACACTGACATCAGTGGTTCAAAATAATTTATCATTACAACAAAAACAGTTAACATTCACAATGAATTACCAGTGTTCAGAAAAAAACAACTCGCATCAAGCAATGCAAGTTATGGTGAAAAATAAAATTTAAAAAAACGTTTAAGAGAATCACTTATGAAATTCCTGAACAACAATGAAAATGCATATATTAACCATCATAAATATCTTATATCGCATTACAAAAAAATAATGTAATTCTACTCATGAGTGAAAATTCTTATTCAGAAAAATATATCTCAAAAACAATCCACTAATCGGCAAAATAAAACATCCCTTTGACTTCATTTTGGAAGTAAATCACATTTTTGTAGAATCAATTGCTTCTCTCGTGAATTTAAGGGGTTTCCTCAACATTTTAGGGGGAGGGGGAATCTATTTTAATTTTGTTTTTACAATTTCTTAAGATTCAGTACAAAAATTAGCAATAGTTTTCTGAATTTTACAAAACAGAAAAACGGAGAAAATCTTGATCAGTTCCTCACTTTAGCCCAAAAAATCTTACAAAACACAAAAAAAATGGTGTTTCAAAACAGTTATGTTAGCAGCGAGAACTAAAGATTTAAACAATCTACACAGACCTTAAGAGGAAAGATGGAAGAATCATACAACAAACAAAAGGAAAATGCAATCATCAATAGAAATATTTCAGTGTTGACACTTTTGTTATGATACCATTATATCAATGTCACAAGTGAAGATGAATGCAGAATGATAAAACAGAAACAGGAATACATCTGTAATGAAAAAAAAAAAATTGAAAGACTTTCTGATAGCATCAACTTCTGATGTGCCTAGTAAAAGACAAAATCAGTTAAGTGAGCATGTGACAGATCTGGAGAAGTGGTGTCACTGAAGAGATATGTAATATTGGGTTGGAAAGAAAGTAATGTCCGATTGATGACGTACCCAAAGTCAAAGCCCTGGCCACAGTGCATGTTGGGTACTGAGATTGCGCTGCACACCAGCATGACATCAGCAGGTAGGTGGCTAACATCAGTGACAGTTAGCTATTAGAAGGCGAAGAGTGTAAACGCCAGCCAACATGGAAGTGAACAAGGCGCACATTTACCATTGCATGCTGTATGAGTTCCATTGCAATAGCACCCCTGCAAGTGCTGTAAGGATAATTCCCAATGCCACATCACATCGTCAGCATAGTTGTTGGTTCGAACGGTTTCAGAAGGGAAATTTTGACCTGCCAGACTGTCCCAAAGCCAGAAGACTTGCAACAGTGACCATGCAAGAGTTGGCCAAACAGCTGGGAACTACCTACACGAGCATTATAACGCACCTGCATTAACTTGGGAAGGTGCACAAGAGAGGAGTATGGGTACCCCATCCACTCACAGTTGACCATAAATGCTCAACTGTCAAATGATTAAATACATACACATCACTAAGCTGTTCTCTGAAATTCAGAAGTTAGCTTCACAAAGAAATACAAACTACCAGATAATTTTTCCTTACTGTTACTATATCGAACTTCTCCATTTACAGTGATCTTGACATACAACTCGGGCTTCACTGACATCAATCACATGCTGTACACAACACCTTATATACTTCATACTCATAATCTTTTCCTCATACAGACACTCCTGAATCTGATCCTCCCACAACTTCCTTGGCTTTCCTCTGCCTTTCCTTCCTGCCACTTGGGCTAAAAAGATTTTCTTAGTTAGCATCTCATCACTCATTCTTCCAACATGGCCAAACCACCAAAGCATATTAGTCTCCACCTTGCTAACAACATTTTGCTTCACATTACAAAACTGCAAAACATCTGCATTCCTCACACGATTAGAACGTGTTTCGCCACAAGTAACACATTTCTCCAGCACACAAACCACTCCTATGTTTTTCCTGCAATACCCAGGTTTCACTGCCATACATCAGAGTAGGAACAATTACACTCTCATACACAGCCATGCGGGACTCTCTTGAGAGCCCATCATTTTTGTGAACACCTCCCAAAGCCCCTATTGACTTTCAATGAAGAATTTACTCGCCTACTAATTTCACCATCCAATTTGTTCTCTCTGTCGAACGATGCTTCCTAAACACACAAACTCATTCACTTGATCAATCACTGTGCCATTTAGACATATTGCATTCAGTACTAGCAGTTCCTCACTCAAAACCCATAACTTTGGTTTTTCCCTTATTTATACTCAGTTTGAATTTCATGCAAACTTCATACAACTGGGACAACATATTTTGCAACTCACTTTTGCTCTCTGCCAACAGGATAGTGTCATAAGCATACAGCAATGTGCACACATGGATATCACCAAGACATAAACAAGTATTATTTATTTTGGCATCAGGCATGCACACATCCATAAATATATTAAACAACCATGGTGACATTACACAACCTTGTCTGACTCCTGCACCGACAGAAAACCATTTTGATAAAACACCATTCAAATGTACACAAGCTCTACTGCCAACATACATGGCTTTTACACTGTTAAGTAGATTCCCAGTAATGCCATATCCATTCAAAACCTCCCACAAATGTGTCCTATTTACTCGATCAAACGCTTTCTCTAAATCTATGAAGGCAGCAAAAACTTTTTTACCAACAGCCAGGTACTTTTCAATCATCATGCGTAATGCAAAAATTTGGTTAGTGCAGCCTTTACCAGGCATAAAACCACTCTGAACATCCCATACTTTCTCTGATGTAAGACCCCGTACTTTTTCTATAACAACCTTACCGAACACTTTCCCTAGCACACTCAGTAGGCTAATACCACGAAAGTTCTTGCAGTCAGTCTGATCGCCTTTTGCCTTGTACAAGGGAACAATAATAGCATCCTTCCAATCCTGAGGGATCATTCCTAACTTCCAGCACAACTGGCAAATTTCAGTTAACCAGTCATCAATTACAGAGTCACCACCATATTTCAACATCTTGGCAGTTATACCATCAACTCTCAGGGTCTTACCGTTCTGGAGAGATTCTAGAGCTTTTACACACCTCTTCTCTTGAGAACCCTCATGTACTTCCATCCTTCACTGTGCCATCATCTGCTTCTGCCTCAGAATCATCTTTGCTATCCTGATTTAATAACTCACAGAAGTATTCACCCCATCTTTCACTTAACTCATTGGGTTCCAAAATCATTTCCCCGCAATCCTATTCTTCACACAACTTACAACTTTGTTTCCTTTATTTTTGCTGAGTCTCATGTACTTCCAGAAAGTCTTCCTATCTCTCCAAAAACACAATTCGTGCCTTTCCACTTTCTCCTTCCTATCTTTTACCTTAGCTGCTTCATGCTTCTTACAGCGATATTCATCCACAGAAACACTACCTTGCAACATCCCCAAATAGGCTTCCTTCTTTCTCTTTACTGCATCTTCAATCTCACTATTCCACCAAGCATCGCTTCTATTGTTACCTACTATTGTGGTGCCACAGACCTCTTCAGCAGCAGTGACAACACAGTTCTTAAAACATTCCCATTTCTTTTCGGCATCCCTTTCACAAGACTTCAGCTCCTTCAGTCGTTCTCTGAGTAGGTCAGAATAACACTGATGATTTTCAGGGAGCCTCTCAACCTTTATTCTTTCCATCCTAGGCCTCTTCCTATTTCTCCAACCAACATTCAGCTTCACTCATGACACTACCAAATAATGATCAGAACCAACATCTGCATCTCTCATCAAACGAGTGTCAACAATTAAATCTTTCAGAAGCTGATTGTAGACAACAAAATCTATCACACTCTTTTGACCAAGAGTACGATTTTCCCAAGTATATGTGTGTATATACTTGTGGTTGAAAAATGTATTAGATACACACAAACCATTCTCAATGCAGAGTTCAATTAATCTTTCACCATAATCATTCACACAAGGATCATTAAACTTACCCAGAACATTGTCAGAAATGCATTCTGCCCGCCTACTCTAGCATTGAAATTCTCTGCTATTATAACTTTCTCTTTAGCACCAAACCTGCTCAAAACAGTTTTCAGCACAGTCCAGAAATCTTCCTATCAGAAGGTTCCAAGTCACAAGGAGCATACACTACAACAATTACTGTTCTCTGAAGGTTCACTTTCAAACGAATCCAAAGAATTCTCACTTTTGCAACTATAATGAATCAAGTTGTTCTTCATCTTTTCACTTAAAATCACACCTACACCAGCCTGTCTTCTCACATTATCCAATACTCCAGACCATACACTCACCATTCCGTTCACTTCTTCTATCCCAATTTCTTTCTTTTTGATTTCACATACACACAGCACATCCAACCTATACCTATTCATCTCTTCAATCACCACATTCATCTTGTCATTTATACCTCTAGTATTCCATACACCAATCTTCCCTTACACTCACTCAGCCGAAATCTCTTCCTGATTTTCCTCTTTCCAGTTCCAGGTTGATAGTGTGGTGGACCATCCTTCTCAAGTGTGGTAGGTCCACCATATCCCACACTTGAGTACTTTTTTTAGCATTCTTTGAGTCTTTGTAATCAAGGAAGTGCATCAGTGCGGGGTATTAGCCCACAGCTGATGGTTCTAGTTGGTCATTCCACCTAAGGATTCATGATGTATGGCAGTGAAACCTGGGTACTGCAGAAGAAACAGTCGAGTCGTTTGTGTGCTGGAGAAATGAATTACTTACTGGGGGTTTGTGGCAAGACACGTTCTGATCATGTGAGGAATGAAGATGTGTTGCAGTTTTGTAATGTGAAGTAAAATATTGTTAGCAGGGTGGAGACTGATATGCTTTGGTGGTTTGGCCATGTTGGAAGAATGAGTGATGAGATGCTTACTAAGAAAATCTTTTTGGCCCAAGTGGCAGGAAGGAAAGGCAGAGGAAGGCCAAGGAAGTTGTGGGAGGATCATATTCAGGAGTGCCTGTATGAGAAAAAGATTATGAGTGTGAAGTATAGATCTTGTGTATGGCATGTGATGGATGTCAGTGAAGTCCGAGTTGTATGTCAAGATCGCTGTAAATGGAGAAGTTTGATGTGGCAACAGTAATTAAAAATTATGTGGTAGAGTGCATTTCTTTGTGGAGCTAACTCTTGTATCTCAGAGAACAGCTCAGTGATATGTATATACGTACTAACAGTTCCTTACTGAAAAATCACATATTTGGTTTTTCTTTTATATGTACTAACTAATTTAGACACCAAAATTAGGGATTAAGGGGTCCCAGCATTTCCTGGCACTAATTTAAAACTTGTTTTTGTAACATTCTGGTTACCAAGAGACCAGAAAAAAGGATCTGTACAGTACCCTAAAAAGTGTACAGCAGCAAATCTGGTTTAAAAGACTCAGGCTAAGTGTTAAGAAAAGCAGCGTGTACACGACCTAAGAGGCCTTTGTGAAAGGAAGGGAATTATTTTGGAAGAATGTGTGATGTTGAAATATTGGGTTGTCGGAAAAGTCATGACATATTTTAGCCATGTTTTGCAAAGGTCATTCATTGATAGAAAGAACAATGATCAATCAATGATATAATGCCCGTTTTGTTCGATAACCTTTTGCCATCTGTCAGGGAGCTGCAGAATGCCTTGTTCATAGAAGGACCTGTCTTTCGTGGCGAAAAACTGCACAAGGTGCTGATTTACAGCCTCATCTGAATTGAACGTTATACCACACAAGGACTGTTGAAGAGAGCGAAACAAGTGGAAATCTGACGGCGCAAGGTCAGGCGAGTATGCTGGGTGTGGCAACAAATCCCACCCAAGCTCCAATAATTTTTGGAGGGTGATCAAACTTGTGTGTGGTCTCGCGTTGTCGTGATGGAACACAACGCCTTTTAGATGAACGAGCTCTGGACATTTCTGGATGATGGATTCGTTCAAACTGTCCAATTGTCGACAGTACACATTCGAATTGATCGTTTGGCTCCGTGGTAGGAGCTCGAAAAACACAACACCTTTAAAATCCCACCACACTGAGACCAGAACCTTCCACTGATGAATGTCTGCTTTGGATGTCGTTTGAGGTGAAGCAGCACGTCAGGACCAAGACCGTTTGCGCAGCACATTGTTGTACACAATCCACTTTTCGTCACCAGTTATCAGTCGCTTCAAAAAAAGGATCATTTTCCTCATGTTTAATAAGCATATCGCAGATGTTTACACGCGCCGTCAATTGAGCTTCGAGTTCATGAGGAACCCACACATTGAGCTTGCTTATGTATCCCAGCTTCTTCAGATGGTCGTGAATGCATGAATGATGGATGTGCAATTTGTCTGCAATCTGTCGGGTCGTGTAACGTGGGTTTGACTCGATCAATGCCTTGATTCGGTCGTCATCAACCTCGGTTGGCCTCCCGGACCGAGGAGCATCGTTGAGGTCAAAATCACCAGCACGGAATTTTGCGAACCACCGCTGGCACTGACGTTTCTAGCTAGAGCATTATCACCGTACACTTTACGCAACTTTTCACAAGCTTGACGTGCATTCTTCCCTTTATGAAAGTAAAACAGTAAAATATAGCGAAAATGCACAGTTTGGTCTTCCATCTTCAACTTGATGTCAAATCAACCAAATCGCTCACTATTCCTTTTGGACTGCAGCTAGAACTGGCACCTATCGAATGCCATAGCGATAACAGAGCTGCGCATGCCTCTAGTACTTCCAAAACCGCACAGCCGCCCCGGTGGCGCAGTGGTCTAAGGCGTTGGCCTCTGATCAGTCGTCCGAAAGGGGTCCGGGTTCGAATCCCGGTGAGGCATGGATGTTGTGTTTGTCTTACGGCACTGGCTCTTTCCCTTCCCTGGAACCAGTGACCCTAAATTAGGGACGGGCGACTGCTTATAGCCCATTGAGTTGCTCACGGTGGTCGTTAAACCTCCAATCAAAAAAAAAAAAAAAAAAAAAAAAACGCACAACCGCTATCGGGTGCCAAAATACGTCATGACTTTTCCGACAACCCAATAGCAATGGAAGCAAAGTTTTAAATTGCATGAGAAATAAGGATGGGAAGATGATCTGAAAGCATAGTAAGTAAGTTAAAGATGGAGTGAATACTTCTGTGAGTATTTAGAACATGAAAGCAAAGAGGTTTAGGGATAGAAACAGTTTGTGGCACATAGAGAAGTAAATATTACAAAATTCTCAGGTTTGCGAAACCATAAAAATCTCTGCAAAAGGAGCGTGTGGTGGTGGTAGTGTTAAGCAATTTGCTGCAATTTATCAGGTGTGTTGGGAGTTAGTTGTTGCTCCTCAAGATTGGGAGAGTGTACATTTCTAGAAAGAAAAAAAGTAAAAAGACAGACTGTAAAAATTATCATAAAATCACCTTAATAAGCACAACAGGAAAAGTTTTTGTGGAGATTATTCCTAAACCTTGATGTCAAAAAAGTTTGTATTTGCAACAATTTTATTTCTGGTAATAGCAGTACTAACCATATACAGGTGTAGTTCATTATATTCAGTTGGTGCGAATGAAATGTCCGACACGAACAAGCAGTGGAGACAGGCCCCCCACCACAGCAGAATGGAACCACCCACAGGTGTTGGGGGTATTACATCACAGAGTTACTATAAATAGCTAGCACATGTGTGAAGAACAAGGTTCAGGCGTGGTTTGTTTGGACGTAACGTGGCTTGCAAAGGAAACATGAGAATCTGGATTTGAGAGGCATCTTCCTGTATGAATTTAAACTGGGCCATTCTGCAGGAATTGCTGCTTGAAATGATAAAGTGTTTGGAGAGAATACAGCCAAAAACGAACCATTCAGCGATGGTTTGTGAAGTTTCTAAGCGGAAATGCGGACCTTCCAAACGAAGTATGTGGTCATCGACCTGTTGCTGTTTCTGATGATGTTCTGTTACGTGTGGCCACCCAAAAAATGTGTCGTGAGGTAGCAGCAGAGTAAGGTGTCCATCACACAATAGTTGTTCAGCATCTGACTGTGCTGGGTAAGGTCAAAAAGCTGGACATGTGGCTGCAGCATGAGTTGACAACTGCCAACAAGACAAGGCATTTGGAAGTCTGCATGTTGCTGCTTGCCAGGAATACACAGGAACCTCTACTGCATGGAATCGTCACCTGCGACAAGAAGTGGGTCCTTTATGATAATCGGAAACGATCTGCACAACGGTTAAGCAAGGCACAGCCTGCTGGGCGGCATCCTAAGCCACCCCTACGCACCAAGAAGATGATGCTCCTTGTCTGGTAGTCCACAGCCGGGATAATTCATCGGAGTTTCTTGGTAAGAGACCAAACCATTATTGCACAACATTACTGTGCTGAATTACACCAGATGCACCTGAATTGCTGCAGAAACAACCGGCTTTGGTCAACAGTCGTGGTGTTCTTCTGCTCCAGGACAACGTCTGCCCTCATGTCGCACAATGAACGATGCTGACACTAAGTGCTTTGGGCTATGCAGCACAGCCTCATCCTGCCTATTCCCCAGAATTGTCTCCGACAGACTATCATCTGTTTCGTCGCCTGGATCACTTCCTGTCCGGGAAACAGCTCACAACAGACAACGAGGTTCAATGTGCAGTCGATGACGTCTTCAGGTCCCAACCACAAGACTTTTTTTCGTTTCGGGATCATGGCCTTGAAGGACAGATGGCAACTATGTGTCAATGCTGAGGGGATTATTTTGCCTAGGTAAGTTGTCCTACTTTTCCGTTCTCGCCATCCACGTGTGCTGGTCCCCTGTTGGACATTTCATTCGCACCAACCCAGTAGGTGATCTCACTTTACAAGCTTTTATTATGATGCAATTAAAAGAAGAACCTGAATAATTAAATGATTGGCATTACTGGAGCAACTGGCAATTTTATATGCACATATGACAGTCAACTGTGATTTGGGTTGGCTCATTCCTCATGCTAAATCTACAACAAAAATCACCATGCAATCTACAAATCACCACAGATAATTCTACAATATGCCAAATAATAATAACATATATACACAGTGTGGCAAAGAATTTTTAAGACTGGGTCTGTAAAATGAAATAGAAACAAGAAATTATAATTTGTTTTGGTTTGTTATTCAAAATAAGTCCCTCCGGCTTCAATACAGCGATTTAATAATGATTCGAATGCCTGTTCCAGTTCACTTTGCGGAATTGCCTCCAAAGCACGCGTCGAAGCTGTTTGTATGGTCGAAATATCATCTGAATAACACCCTTTTAACGTCATTTTAACTTTTCGGAATAAAGAAATGTCGCAGGATGCTAAATCAGGCGAATGCGGTGGATGATTCAACACACACAGACGTTATTTTTCGCCAAAAATCTACGAACATGAAGTGAGGTGTGACTGGGTGCATTATCGTGCTACAAACACCAACGGTTTTCACCCCGATATTCTGGACAAATGCGACGAATTCTTTTCTTAATGAATGTGACAGGGTAAGAATTCTAGCCATTAACTCTATGGAAATTTGCTTGTAGTATGACGATCTTAAAGAAAACCCTGTATCACAGAAGCTGCCAGAATCCTACTTTCCAAAAAAACTCCATCAGGAATTAAAGGCCTACTGTTAGAGGATAAATGTATTCTTTAAAATTCTGCTGCTCCCAGATAATGCACTTCTGCCAACACTGTCTCAAGCTGTTGCATCATTATGCTATCTGTAGTCCCACGATGACGTCCCTTTTCAAATGCACTCAGTTGTTCTAAAGTTCTTCTGGGGCACTGTCAAGGCACGATTAGCAGTAGCTGAAGTGAACGCTCCTGAAAACACAGCCAGAATGTTCATAGTGAATGTCTCTGACAACCTTAACTTATCTAGGCCACTAGATACATGATTCAAATATACTCTGGGGACGACCTGGATATTAATTGGTGAAACTTTAGTCATTTATATTTCTGGCCAAGAGGTATTTGCATACCAGTTTTCAGTTTACAGATGATTTCACTGGGGTGCATTGATGTTTTTGCCAAAAAGTGTCATTTCACACAAAAATATGTGCCCTCTAAAATTTCAGACCTAACCTAGATTTTACAAATGCAAGGTATTTTGGTTTCCTTCATCATTATGCAAAAGACAGCAAAAGGTAACAATTCCACAAAAGTAAAAAACACAGTTCTGGTACAGAACACACATGACCAATTTTAAGGAATCAACAAGCACACACATCACCAGTAAAAACTGTCAACTTTACCAAACATCATCCATGAAATAGAGCAAGATATTCATGAAATTAGATGCACCATTCATTACTATTTTCTTCTGTCATCCCTTTAAACTTATTACAATTGAAATAATTTGTACAATATTCTAGAAGATAATGCTTACCTTGGCATTCCTTAATAGCGATGAAACACATTTCATGACACGTTTTCCGGTCTTTGTTGATGTTATTGTCCTAATGTCCGTTGTATGAGATGTATAACTTTACTTCATCACACTTTTCGCTGGGTACACATAGTGGATCTTCACTTTAGGATTCAAAAATATCAACTTTTACCGTTCTTTATATTCGAAATTTTTGCCCAGTCTCTGGGCATCCTCAAGAGCGTGGCGACTTTTCCACCGATGTCCATGGTTAACTTCGCGCTAATGGAGTCTGATACTCCTCGTTGCCATTCGTTGGATATACTTTCTTGGATACATTTCTTTATCAAGCCCTGCTAGCGCCATCTATGTTTCATCAATGTAACTTTTTTTTTTATTAATTTCTTTTCCTATCCCGGTTTTCTAGTCTTTTTTGTCGGTTTTTCTTTTGTTGTTCTTTCTCTTGTCTTATTAGTTCTTTCCACAAACTAGATAATGTGCTAGGGTCATTCTGGTTACATACCCTTGTTTTATTTTTATAGATTAAGATTGCTTCTTCCCTCCTCATTTGCCTTTCAAATTTTTTATTCCTTTTTAGCATTTTAATTTCATCGAATTTTGGGAAAGTCTGGTTTTCAATGCAGAATTGCACTAATGCAGTTTTTGCTTCTTTTTTTTTTTTTTTGCCAGTTAGACATGTGTTGTTTAAGTCTTTTTTTAACCTGTTTTTAAGATAAGGAACCACAGCACGTTACCAGCTGAAATAAAAAATGCAAACCCTCCAATGGGAGCAGGGATGTCAAAAATATTCTCTAAAATTAAAACACATAAAGAAAACACACCTTTAAGACTGATTCTATCGAAAAAAACCTCCCCACTCGTCAATCTTGAAAAAAAAAAACATATACAACTATCTATCCCCAATATTCATGAGGAATCAATATACCTTAAAGAATAGCTACCAGTTTATCGAAAAAATCAAGTTAATTAATCAAGACCTAGTGCAAATAACAATGGCCTCCATGGACGTTAAGGCGTTATACCCAAATACTCCTGTCGAGCTAGACATTGAATTAATTTTGCAACAACTAAGCATCAACAACGAACTAAACATGTCACAACTGAAAGAACTAAAGAATACTTTATACTTCATCAAGGAAAACAACATCTTCCAATTTGAAGGAAATATCTATAAACAAACACAAGGTGGCCCTATGGGATCTCCATTACCGGCATTATACGCAGAAGTGATAATGGCATATCTCGAAAAAGAAATTATTCAAACCCTACCAGAAAAACCAATACTATACGCTCGAGATATATATTAACTACACGCTCGATATGTAGACGACATTATTATTTTGTCAAAACTTAACAAAGCTGAGCTACAAGATCTAGCACATCATTTTAGCGAAATTTGTAACACAATAGAGCTAACTATAGAATTTGAAGAGGATATTCGCCTATCCTTCGTGGACATTCAACTAAAGAAAAACAAAAATAACTTTGAATACTCTGTGTTCAGGAAAGCAACTTACATACCAGTACTGATACCATACTCGTCGCACTACCCAGTGATACATAAAAAACAGCATAGTAAACTTGATATGGAGAGCGTACACACACACGTCTAACAACAGACTAAAAATCAAGAGCTTGAGTTTATCTCAAAAATATCACAAGAGTATGGTTATCCGAGTAAGCTAATTAAAAAATGGATACATGAGAGTAAAAAACTTGTGACTAAGAGAAATGAAGGCCAAAAAGTGCACAATCAAAAGAAGGTGAGGAATAAAATATTGAAATACATTGGGGCATTCCCATACTTGGAAGGAGTTATTAGCGTGAAGTTAACCACGAACATCGATGGAAAAGTCGCCACGCTCTTGAGGATGCCCAGAGACTGGGCAAAATTTTCGAGTATAAAGAACGGTAAAAGTTGATATTTTTGAATCCTAAAGTGAAGATCCACTGAGTGTACCCAGCGAAAAGTGTGATGAAGTAAAGTTATACATCTCATACAATGGACATTAGGACAATAACATCAACAAAGACCGGAAAACGTGTCATGAAATGCATTTCATCGCTATTAAGGAATGCCAAGGTAAGCATTATCTTCTAGAATATTGCACAAGTTATTTTGAAATTTGCACGTAAAAGAGAATAGTAGCATGATCTGAGCTATTTAACAGTCTGAATTAGAACTTCTAATAGGAATTAATTGAAATAATGTTTAGTTTTCTTATCAGTCAAATATAATGTACTTTTGTGAATTCTTCTAACTCTAATTAGATCTTAAAGTATAGTTCACACATATAAGTTATCAAATAAGGGTAAAACAATCCTTACCTGGTAAACAGTATTCATCCCTGTTTACTGAAATCATAAAAAGTTGAAACAAAATTTCTTCTAAACTTGTAACATTTCGGCGTTCCTGTTGAACAGACGAAAATATCTTCAACATCATATAAAAACTCAAAAGTCAAACATAAACCTCTTAAAACTGTAGTCTTTTAACCCTTTAACGACCAAGACTCTAAAATCTTGTATCACTCTAAATACTGAAAAGCCAGAAGCTGTCTGTTGGTTCACTTCTTTGTTTAGTAACAACAAAAGTAACTGAGGGAGACACCTGCTGATCCCTCATAGGTCGTGAAAATTTGAAAAGCAAGTAAGGGCAGGAAATCTGACTCACTCTAGGCAGAGGTTTTGGGAAGCTATGGTAGTTTGTATGTACAGGCGTTTTGGGAAGCTATGGTAGTTTGTATGTACAGGCGTTTTGGGAAGCTATGGTAGTTTGTATGTACAGGCGTTTTGGGCGTTATGGTCGTTAAAGGGTTAAATCACAAATAGTAAAAACACACACAATAGATTCCAGATAAATCAACATTCAGGTTAAATAGTACGCAAAAAAAAAAAAAAAAAAGTAATGCATGCCCAAATAAAAACATGGGATACAAACACGAAGGTAGCCACAAAAATATGATATGAATGTGCAAGGTTTCACACATTGTTTTCACTAGATAATGTTCATGTACAGCATTAGTATACTGCTCATAACACTGTAAGGCATAAGTGAGTAAGACAGCAACAGACTTGTTGACTTTAATGTTCAGCATAACAGGGTATTTTATTCAACTATCCGCTGTTTTCGTAGTAGGTGCATATGTCATTTTATTTCTGCTGTTTTGACATTTGGAAGTTGAAAACTTACATTATCATGTTAAGATGTAACATGTTCTTCCTATACAATAATAACAAGAGATAACACAAAAATGTCAATAATGTGCAATGGTAGAAATCCTAATAAACAAATACAATTTGGTGATCCAGCATTATATTATACTGTAAGAAACAAACACTAAGGCTATTTAATTTGCCAAAACTATCGAATAGTGCTAGTGGTAAGTCAAAGAAGAAGAAGGCGATGAAAATGTTTCAGATACAACAATCTGAATAATGCAGTGGTTTCTGGTTAAAGCAAAGTAGCACAAAAGGTATTCCAGTTTGAAAGCCACTTGTGCAGTGAGAAAGTAAAATATATTTTTCAAAAAACTTAAATTAAGAGCTGAATTTTACACATCTGGTTGGTTCACAGGAATTAACAGAAATGGCATTTGTCAGAATGCTGCTCAAGAGATGAGAAATAAAACAATAATGATTCAGCAGTATGAGTTATCTTCCACAACAAAAAGTTGTACAACAAAAGAAATCTATAAAGTAAAATGTTTAACACACAAAAATTAGTTCATGAAACTGAAACCAATAAAAATCAAAAACAATAGCTTGCAGTTACGTTCGAAATTCATAGTTGAAGGAGTTAAAAAAACAAACATATTACCTAAATTCAGTGTTGCAGTAGGCTACAGAAGTTGTTTAAATTTTTCTTTTATTACGTTAGTTTGAATATCATTAGGCCAAGGCTGAGAAAAAAAAAGGAATTAAAAAAATTGCATAATTTTGTGAAAATATATATATATTTGTTTTGCTTTCAAAAGTGAAATACAGATTTGATCAGTCTGTGGTGGTTACAATTTAAAATTGTAACGAACATGTGAAAGCAAAATTACAAAATTCAGAGACAGGGGTAAAAACAGGCTAGCAGTGCACTGTGGTTTTGATCCTGAAAACATGATAACCCACAAATAAAGTGTATAATAACATGACAACCCACAATAAAGTAAATTTCATATATATTTATGTGTGTGTGATAGCGTCAACTGAAAGAATTTTTAAGTTTGAAGAAAAAAGTAACTAGTAGGTTAGCCATGTTCTAACTTAATGTGAAAAGGAAAAGCAAAATTTACATTCAACTTTACCGAAAATCGGTGTTGAAGCGTTGTTGTTGGCATAGCACTTTTTTTTTTTTTGTGATAATTGAAATAATGACAGTAAATATTTAGTCATGTGTCTAAGGCCTAAATCTTTGAGCTTTTTGCACACCCAAAATCAAAATTCATTTAGGACTCTAATTTACCTATTACCTATTTGACAATTTGGGTATGTTGTAGCGAAAAGAAAAAGAAAGCTAATCAAAGCCAAGGTTGTTAAGCTAAATTTGAGCTCTGACGTTTCTTTACCCATTCAAATAAATGCAGCCGAAGTCGGCTTTTTAAACTTAATTACTTCATGAGTCAGTACATAACTTTTTTGTGTCCTGTATTGCACAATTCTTTGGTTGTACCAAGTGAACACAATCAACCCCGCAACTTGGCAGGGCTATTTTTAAGAAGCTTTTGGTGGGTATTTTGTTGGTCAGTTCATCAATGTTCTACTAAACCATTCACGTGCCAAATCATTTAATAGTGTGATGTCGAGATATCATTTGTTTTTGTTGTTTGAATGTTTCCTTATTTTTTTTCAGGTGCCAAAACTTATCATTTTTTATCATTAGGCTTCATTATCCCAATAGCACAATCCCTGATAGCTATCAGGTATCTAAACATCATTGAGGACCAAGTTCACCCATTCATGGCAACTGTGTTCCCTGCTGGTGATGGCCATTACCAACAGGATAATGCACCATGCCACACTGCCAGAATCATCAAGGAATTGTTCGAGGAACATGCTGGTGACTTTCTGTTCATGTCCTGGCCTCCAAATTTACCCGACATGAACCCAATCGAACATTTGTGGTTAGACTTGGAAAAGTGGATTCCTGCTAAATCACCCCATCTCGAAATGTATGAAAACTGGAGGACCTGCTGTTGACATTATGGTACCAGATACCCTAGAATACCTATCACCACCTCATCAAATTGATGCCTCACCACCAAGTGGCCGTTGTTTTGCGGGCTAAAGGGGGTCCTACAGCTTATTAAGTAGGTGGTCATAATGTAATGACTCATCGGTGTATGTTTGACACATAATTAATATGGAATGAAATATATTTGCGCTAAACAGAAAAATCATTTGAATAAAATCTCATGCACGTATGAACCAATATGAATAAACAGCAAATATGTAGATAAAATACATATTGGAATTGCCATTTACCAAAGGAAGCTTGTACAG
This sequence comes from Macrothele yani, assembly GCA_039090855.1. Lineage (NCBI taxonomy): Eukaryota > Metazoa > Arthropoda > Arachnida > Araneae > Macrothelidae > Macrothele > Macrothele yani. Next base: position 45,592 of record JAYWMT010000196.1, on the reverse strand, counting down.
ACATTGGCAAACATCAGAGATGAATTTTAACAAATCATAGAACTTCATTTCATGTTTAACAGTGTTTAAGTACAGTGAATCACACACACTAGCAGCACACAGTTCCAGAATAGAATGCCCTTCTTCCACAGGAATTCGTCTACCTAAAACAAATAAAAGGAATTCAAAACTTACACAAAGGCACATGATATGAGGATATAAGTTTTCTAAGCAATTACTGTGTACATACAGAAAGCATGAACAATCAATAAGAAAATATATATGATAGGAAATAACAGCATTTTTCTAACAAATTTTTTTTATTTTTTTCTAAAAGAAATTTTGAAAACAAAATATTTCAACAACAACACAATGTATACAAGTATCCCTTTTGTCATGTAACTGATCAGTTCTGAAAAATCACCCCGTAAAGTGGGGGAAGGGATATTTTATAAAATAGTAATAAGGACACTCTAAAAATTAAAAAAAATGTATTTAAAATTTTTAAAGAAATGCATTTTTCTTCAACCAGCACACTGACATTGTATACCATTAATTTAATCAAATGACAAAACAACTAATATGGGCGAGTCTAGGTTATCATTTTTCTTACTCCCGAGGTTAGTGGACTGACATTTTAATCAGCTCTGTTGAAAAAATCACTCAAGATAGCTGAAGCATTTTTTTCTTCCTACACAGTTTACAAGCCCAGAAGATCAGAATCTCTCTAGCAACTCTAGTTATGTCTTTCCTGATTACAATAATTCTTATTGATACTATACAATGCTTAAAAAATTCAGCCAATTTGATTTGTTAAAAAGAGTTCATTGGTGAAGTAAGATTAAAACACAGCTGCTGCAATACAAATTTTTCCGTTACACTTTCATACAACAGGCAAATGCTCTTTGGAATAGCCTTTAAAAGTGCCTGTGGGTTTCAGAGTGAAACACTATTAGGGGTTTTAGTTTTATGATCTCCAGGTGTATTTTTCCTAACAGCAATGTAAGACAATCCTTGGAAGCCTTAAAAAACTAGGGCTGCCTTTTCTTGCACTGAGTCAGATTCAGCTTAGCTTATAACCTTGTTTCACCTAGAATACAGAGGCTGTGCTGAAAGTTTTTAGTTGCAGCTGAACATATTGTCTGCTGACAATGAAACAGCTGCAGTTGAGAAATGCGTCTTTGTATTGGCCAATAGTGAGCACTGTAGCCATCTACTCAAACCCGATTTCGCTCATGTGGCAGGAGAATGGAACACAGCTGACCTCATTTGGCGCACTAAAATGAAGCTGTCGAGACGTGATTTTTGTGCAATGATTTTTTATTATTTTAAAAAAGATTTAGGTGCGCAGCAGTGTTTTGAATCGCTGTCAAATATCTTTCCAGAGTCTACCCCTCCTCTTGCCACAGTTAGAAACTGGTTTCGTGCATTTAAGAGGGGAAAAATTCTTTGGAAGATGACCTTCACTGTGGTTGGCCTCATACTGCCATAACGACTGAAAACTTCGATGCTGAAAGAAAACTATACTATTGTTGAAGAATATTCTTCTTCTAAACCTTCTGTTTCACACGTCGCAATTTTAACATTGTGACCAAGGAAGGCAGTGTGCAATCTATTACTTCTAAGAGGTGGTATTATGCATTCTATAATGACATCGTAAATGTTAACTCACAATGTCATTATAGAATGCATAACAACACTTCTTAAAAGTAATAGATTGGACACTGACACCTTCAGTCACGACGTTAAAATTATGTGTGAAACAGAAGATTTAGAAGAATATTCTTCGACAGTAGCATTAACAATTGCCACGTAATGCAGCAGCAAGCTTAATTTGAGCTTGAGCTATATGAGGATTATCAAAGAAGATCCTCGTGCGACATATCATGAAATAGAAACAGCCCTGGGCATTGGATCAACTGCTGCACTCATGATTGTTTGCATGTCAAGAAGTGATGTGCCCATTAGGTGCCGCATTCAAACTTTTGCCTCATCCAGGCTATTCTCCTGACATGAGAACTTGTGGCTTGTTTCCAAAAGCCAAGGAAGGAAACCCTGTGTGGACATCAATTTTCATCTGGTGAAGAGTCCCTCTAGCTGCTTCTTTTGAGGCAATTAATTGACAGTCTGCCAAAACAAAGCTTGGAAGAGTACTTTGCAAAATAGTTTTATTGAATGCAAAAGTGTACAGATGTTCATGGAGATTACTTGGAAAATTTGTAAGTAATTACTCATAAATAAATAGAAATTTCAATAAACAGCTAAAAACTTTTGGCATACTCCTTGTAACATCAGCTGAGGCAATTAACTGTGGTCCTCAACTGCACCTTTAAGCTGAACTGTGAAGTTTTTACTAGCTGCTACATCTTCACCTGTTAACTTACAGTTATGAAGTTCATGATAAGCCTTTAAATATTTAAGCCACCTAGCACTTGTGGCAAAGAACTGCACTTTCAGATCATACACAACAGCATTCTGGTTCTAAAATGTTTCACTTCAGTGTGATAACACTAGTGGATATAGGAACAGTACTTGATTTTGATGTTCATCCTTAACTCTGATCATGTCAATGATGTGTTTGTCATGGTTATGTTCACACTTTTAATCACATTAAATTTTTCTTTGGTGGTCATAGATTTCCTTTGTTTTTTGCCACTGGCAGCATTTCACTTACAGCTGCTGCCTTTTCCCGTGATAATCAGTTTTAAGTTATGCCTCATGCTATTCAAAGCACAATACTGCATCAATATAGTGACAAATTTATTAAAGGAAAATATCTTTTGTGGTGCTCTTGACTCTACCACTACTGAGAGCAGAGCACTCAGTAGTGTTAGTACCTCAGAAGTGCCATTATGTATTTCACCACATAATGGCACCATCACACAATGCTGTCCTGTATGAAAGGTGCTTAAGATCATGAGCTTGACTACTGGCTGCTGTATAGCATGGCAAGCACATCATCTGCTGTTTCAAGTCTTTCTCTGTCCTACCTTAGTAGTGTGCTCTTTGTTTAAATGCCAAATCTACAACATGATTCACTACAGAACCACAGTTGATTAGGTGAGTACCTCACACAATAATCTGAGACTTAACATCATATTTTTGTGCAGATTTTAAATTCAGAGTGTATCGTACTACCAACGCCTGCAAGAGATACAGTGAGGTGTTAGCATTACTCCCCAATTATGGATACATATATAAAGGTCACACCCTACTTTTTTGCACAAAAATATGATGTAAAGTATCAGATTACTGTGTGAGGGACTCACCTAATCAACTGTGGTTCTGTAGTGAATCATGTTGTAGATTTGGCATTTAAACAAAGAGCAAACTTAAAATTCCACTAGCTTATCCTCTTGCCATTATCCAACACTTTATACCACACACTCACCATTCCACCCACTTCTATCCCAATTGTTTTCTTTTTACTTCAGGAAGACGCTTTAACGTCCGTAAATTCTGTTTTACACATTCTGTAAAGTGGATACAGTCTGTGGTGGTGCATTAACTTATTCAATTAAAATATAAATTGGTTAGAAGTCCTAAAGATGTTACTTACGGAAGTGCGTGTTCAGTCCAACGTCAGTAGTTATTGAGTTTCTTTGTCCAAAGTTGTATCTTGCTTCAATATGGTCAGTTTTTAGGATTAGTTCGAGAGCCATTTCGTTATAAGTTGTACCCTACTTCGGATATGTCCATATGTTAGGGTTAGCTCCGTTCTGGCTGTGTCGACATCATATTGAATGGGTAAAGGTTTCCAGATAATAATTAAAGATTCTTGAGTTAAGAGTTACTATTTACATACAACTTGAAGTTCCACGTCGTACTTGGCCTTTAGGGCTATCTCGTCAATGCTGCACTCTCTTGGAAATGCTGAGAAAGTCTTCAAAGTTTGGTCAGGTTCATAAAAAATTTAAAAGCTTTAAAAGGTTCCAGTTAAAATCGTTATATACACCACCTCATACCATCCACAGTCTCAATCACCGGACGTGCGTTTCACCTAGGCCAGAGGTGTTTGCAAGGCAAGGCACAAAACCCTGAAATCATCGGCGTCTCCCAACGGTGCCAATGCATAAACTCGAGACATAAATGAACATGTGAGGGTAACACCCCCTCCCCCCGCACAACAAAAGTATTTCCGTTACTACTAGTACCTCTAATTATTATACTTATCAGCAAAGCTGTTACCAATACTTCGAAAGATAAAATGGTTTCACTTTGGGAACTACTTACTACCTACCTATACCTTTTGCTCAACAGTAAATTACTTGGGGGTTGAGCTTGCAGTATTAATTTGTTGCTAAAAAAATAAATTCCTTCAGTGAAATTTAAGTAACTTTGATTTCGACAACTACATGATATTGTCTTTAACATATATCACACTAAGAACGTTAATAAAAATTTTGCATTTGTATAAAATAAACCAATTACACACATAACATACCTTTTAAAAAAGTTTTGCCTTTCTTTCCAATTGCAAAATTACCCATTTGGCAAATAAATAAAAGAAAATCTGCAGTCAAGTTTTTATGTTACTAGTAGGGCAACTCCTCTTTTTCATAGGATATTGAGCTTTTTTTAACAGAAATTTTAGTTAAGTTTCAGTCAGGTTGTATTGACCTAAAGTTCTATTTACTAATAAAATAACAGTATATTTAGCAAATTGGATGTTGATCTAAGTTCCATTTATTAATGAGAAAAACCATCAGTCTGGTGTGGTGTTAATCTAAAGTTATATTTACTAATAAAATAACACTATTTCTTAAAAAAGTGAGCAATCTTAATTTGTTTTTTAGCGGAGACGCTATCAGGCTGACGCTTACAACATCCTTCATTTGCAGTGTCTTGTTTGTGTACCGAAGAGGAGAACCTTTACTATTACAACTAGCCGTTATAATTGCTTCAACAGGTTTTGGAGGCCGAACTGTAGCACGTACTCCATTTATATATGCAGAAACATGACCCAGCTGTATCAATTTTCCGACACCATATCCTAGCTTTCTTCTTTTGGGTGTCTTTTTTTCTAGCCAATCCCACCGGAATTTATTTTTGACTGAAGCTTCTAATGTCTTGAGATCGTCAGTTTTGGTTAAAAATTTCATTGTTGATGACGAACTTAACTTAAACCATGTAAACTTTTAAATTCCTAAAAACATTGATACATCACACACACACACACACACAAAACCATCACTTTTGCCTAAACAAAAAACCACAAATGTTTCAATCAGGGAAACAAAGACACCTCCTCTCCGTCACTGACTTACTAATACAATGAGACAGGCTGCTCCCGCTAAAGATCCAGACTTACAAATTTTGCTAGTAGACATTGGCCACCAAGACCAAAATTGTTAGTGGCCATTAAAAAAAAAACTCAGTGGCCAAACTTTGAAAAAAAAAAAATTGTGTATTCCATACACAATTTTTAAAATTGCTTAGTATAAAATTGCTTAGTATAATATCAGTATGTTTTATTTTGCATATTTCAGTTATAGTATTCTTAAAAGTTGAAACTGAAGTAATAAAACAATGCAGGAGAGTGGGAACATCGCGCGGGGAGGAGAGTGTGCTTATGGGAGAAATCTTTGCACCGTCCGACGTCCGGTTTTGGAAATTTTCCCGCTATTTCCAAGCTGAAATACAAATATTTATGCAGTTAAATATTACTTAACAATAATACTGGTCAGAGGCAACATCGCGAGAAAAAAGGAATTACGATTGCGGAAAAAATCTGAACTCCGTCGGCTTTACGTTTTCGAAATTTTCGTAAAGATGGAATTCCGTCCTCCAACGAACACCCCCCCCCCCCCCCCATTGTGTTCACTGGTTCATTGATCTCGCGAATGACCAAAATAATAACGAAAAAGGCAGAGTTCCTCGATTTCGCGGAAGAATCTGATGTCTGAGATTACGGGGATATTTTTGCGGCGTCTAAGCTCGGTTTTCGCACATTTGTTGCCTAGTTTCAAGCAGAAATACTTTTATGCAATAAAATCATATTTAGCAATAAAACTTTACACTAAGGCAACATCGGGAGAGAAAAAATTACGATTACTCTAACTCCATTCAACTACCGTTTTCGAAAGTTTTGAGACACGAAATACCGTTTCCAGACGGAACTCCACCCAACCACCCACCCGCAAATTGTCTTCAGTTTTACGCTGATCATGAGAACGATCTAAATGATGACAAACAAAAAACGCGGAATTTCGCGAGTCCGCTTAAGAATCTCGTGCATATCATAAAACAATAAAATGAAAAAAAAATGAAAATTCGTAGAATCCGTAAGTTTCGACAGCGAGGTCCGTAGTCAGCCAGCTAAATCCATAGAAACTACGGACGTTCCGTAGTAGTTCGCAGGTATGGAAATATTATTACAGTACAACCTCGAAAATACGGAATCGTCCGGAGATCCGGACTATGGCAATTCCGAATTTTTGAATTTTCCTATGGAATATGCAGGCTTTCAGCGAACAGTCATTAAAAATAATAAAGAAATGCCTCACTTCTAAAGTTTTCATCGGATTTTGACGAAATTTCACATGGGAGTTTATTTTTACGTGTCTTGGTTACTGTTAAATTTGCATTCAGTTATTTAAAAAATTGGAGAATTTTTTTTAAATAAAAATTTCTCCCAGTTGGACTTTTCCGACGCAGACAGTTGAGCTGTCCACCACCGACTTTCATCCCCACCGCAACCTCTTTCCCCTACGATGAACCATCTGCCTTGGCGCATTCTTTGTGATCAAAAACCGACGCCTTTTTTATAAACTTTTTTTTTCTTTTCTGCTGTTCAAGCAGAATGAAAAAGGTGATGGCCGACTTCCGTACAACTCAAATTTTGTGCCATTTTATGAAATTTCCGTACATTAGGAGTAAAATTTTTCAAAAACGAGCGAGTTCCGTACAAGTTCAAAAAAAATTTCCGTACAATACAAGTTAAATGAAATAAACGTTTTCCCCGTACGGGTCGCCAGAATTGGCGATTTAATCAAACATTTTTAGTCGCCACAACGATGAAGTTTATCGCCGGTGGCGACAGCGAGTCTGGATGCTTAGCTCCCGCGCTTAGGGGCAGACACGTGAGTGACGTACTTTATTTGCTTTAACTCGCTCCCTCCCCCGCCATCTCCAAGTTCCAATCCCACATCACTCATCAGAGCGAAAACCTGTTTTTTTGCATCGAGGAGCAGAAGCGCCGACAAAATGACTGAGAATTTGCGCGCATGCCCTTCCCACAGAACAACGGACAACCACAAAACGAACTGCCGGCTTTGTGTGTCAAGCTCGAGTCAGCTACATCGGTGAGGAAGACAATATTATTATCACATTAATTCATTGATGAAAAGCAATTTTTTTAGTAAATACTTTTGCCATGAATCGTTTTAATTTTTTTTTTTTTTTTTTTTTTTGCTTTATCGCTTATTAGAACTCAAAATTTAAGTCTTCTTAAAAATGTCTTCAAAGCTAAACATCCGGAATTCCTGGCATGAAAGATTGCTCAAACCCGGAAATCCGGGTTAGACCCGGAACACAAACAGCCCTGCTAGGCTCTACCTTGGCGTTTTCAACGGAGACTTCACACCCTCTGTCGAAGTCTGCTATCTGAAAGTCTTGTAACCACAGTGCGCATGTTCTCCATTTAACCCATTGCCAATGACATCTAGTGTCAGGTCACATCAACTTTATCTTCATCTACGTCATTCTCACTCTTCCTTTTTCTCTTCCTCTCTCTCCTCTCCCTATTCCATTTCTTCTCAGTTTCGATCAGGTTTCTCCAAGCGTACGAAAGGTCATATGGACTGTTATTATTGCAGTTAAATGGTGTGGTCTTATTTATTATTACTGCTTCTGCTATTTGTATTGTTCTCATATTATTCTGCTGGTTTAATATTGTAATTCCTTCCCAATGGGGTATACATTGACTATCCAAACAGAAGTCAATAAGTGCTGTTTTATTCTCTCTTCTGCTCCAGTTCGTCATGTGTTCGGTCAATCTGATTTTAATATTTCTTTTTGTACTGCCTATATATTGGTTGATGATTTTATTTTGATTATTTATTATTGGTTTAGAGTAGACACCCGCTTTTTGTAAGATTGGGGTCTTTCTGTGATAGTTACTAAGAGATTTCGTTATATCTTTCGTTTGTACACCAAAATCTAGGTCATAATTTTTACATGTTTTCTTCATAATAGTTGTGATCTCCGGTATATATGGTAATGATCCACAAAAATTTTTTACCTGTTGAGACTGTGTACTCCTTTGTTGTTTATTTCAAGGGTTGCGTCTATTAATAAGGTTATTTATTTTCTTCACATCATAACCGAAGTTTATTGCTGTGTTCTTTATCCAATTCAATTCATTTTTTAGTAGTTGGGCATTAGATGTATGAGTAAACGCTCTGTTGATATATGATCAGAAAGCTGCAAATTTGTAAGATGCTGGATGGTGAGAGTTCTCAGGAATGATATTAGTGATGTTGTCAGGTTTTCTATATACTTGGAAATCGATGTAGGTTCCTTTTCTCGCTCCACAGTAACTTTAATTGTTTCGTAATAGCTATTATATTCATTTATGTACATCTGTAGCTGGTTATCATCATGCTGCCATACCATAAGGATGTCATTCACGTACCTGCAAAACATCGACGGTTGTGGTATATCTGTTTTCAGTCTCATAGATTTTTTGATGTTCTGCAAAATCACCTCTGCCAACAAACCCGAAATCGGCGATCCCATCGGTGCTCCCGATAATTGTCGATATATTTTGCCTTCATAACTGAAATAATTGTTTTTATGCACTTCTTTTATTGATAAAAACAATTATTTCGATACGTAAACACATTTTTCGATGCGTACTAGACGCGTAATTACGCATTTTGGCCAACTCTGCACAAAAGAACAAAATCCAAGTATACTTTTCTGAAACACAAGAAAAAAACTTCAAAATATTACTGACATGAATGGCCGACCCACACTTAAAAAAAAAAAAAAAAAAAAAACTCCGATGCCAGGCAATGACACTTACGTTCTGCACCAAACGATTTTCAAGAGCTTGTCGCTGCACTGCGAAAGCGCTTCAGGCTGAACTCCGCTCACGTCTACCAAAGCGAGCTACGCTCAACATCCCCAGAATGTTGCATGCTGGAAAGGGTGGGTTTACAATGACTCAGCGCAAGGCCACACTCATCGAGTGTCGGCTGCTTGCGCTAAGATTCGAGCAGCTTTGAGGGGCAGAACTGGAGGTGCAGGCAGCATCGCAAGCAAGATGAATGACAGATCGTCAAGTGGCCGCCGTTGCGTTGGAAAGGGGAACAAGCAAAATAAAAATTAATAACTTCTGTTAATTTGCTGTAGAAAAATAACGGTTTTTCTTATTCCGTAGTACAAGAGCTATTTCCATAGGAACTACGGAGATTCCGTAGTAGTTGGCATCTCTGTTAGTATCATGATGTAATTCTAAGATTTTTTGTGAGTATAAATTTCTCTTCTGGTATATATTTCTTTTTTGTCAATAATGAAGCACATGTCCATCATATATCTAGTATATATTCTAACATATTAAGATTCTTATCAGGTACACAGAAGGCAAATAGCACTTCCATGCCAAGCAAGGTTTTTTGGAGGAAAGAGGGGAGACTGAGCTGAAAAAAAAACATTTTTCAGTATAATTAAACAGCTCCACACCTGAAAAAAAAATAATGTAAGTTTTTTTTTTGTTTGTTTAAGGCAACACATTTTGAGATAAAAATAATCACTACGGAAATAGTGGGAATATTTGAATTACTGCATAGATATAAATTCTTCTCTGATGTGCGTTGATTGCTACTGAAAGAGTGGTTCCAGATTGCTAACCATAACAGCCAAGAAGGTAAACATCACTTAAAAGACAATGCAGCACTCACTTAAAAAATCCACCTAAAAGAAATCTCTTGGTGAAAATCTCAAAAGGAAAAAAAAAAAAAAAAGAGAGAGAGAAAAAAACTTCATTTACGTTATAATGTTATGAAAAACTAGAGACCACATTAATAAAAATATATATATAAGTTCTAAGATGCATAATTCTGTAACTGAGTGTTGAAGTTTATTTTACCTGAACAACATGCTTCACTGACACAATCTTTTACAGTTAAAGCACGCAATCTGTCTTCATGCCAAGGAACTGAGATAATGCTTGACAGCTTAGCAATCAATTCCATGGTCACACGACGCAAGGTCTGGCTAAACACAGGCGTTTTAAACCACAGATTAAATAAATCATTGTGGCCTTTAGAACCACATAATGCACTTCTTACAACTTGACAAAACAACACATCTGTTTTTGGAGCCTGCAAAGGTAAAATAAAAACTTTAAGGTACAGAAGTAGCTATAAAACCTGTATGTCTTAAAATGAAATACAAAAGATAATGTGAATTCAATAATCTTATATGACAGAAATGCTGATAAAGTACATGAAGAATAATAAACTGTTTTATCCCTTGCAGAGATGCCAATATACGAAGGAAGTTATCAGTAGTCCATATGCACGCTCATAATTTCTCCGTAGTCAAGTCCCAGCATTAAAATTTGCCGGGTAGCATACCTATTTCCCACAGTGCACTACTACAGTTTTAGCAACATTTTAATTTGGATGGGGGACAATACTTGGATAGATTGTGCAACATAACTCTAAGTACCCTTAAAATGAAAAAAATAAAAATAAAAAAAATTATGAGCAAATACACAAAAAATACATACCATTTCAACTCCACCTTTTAAAAAATGTTGAAGTGCACACACTTATTATGGTTATTGTGTGCTGTGCAACAAAAAAAAGTTAAAAACAACATTCTGCCTTAATTACCTGCACATATCATTTTTTACAAGATATGAAGAAATGCTTTTTGTACTTTTCTGCCTGTTACGAAAATATTCCATGTTTTTTAGAGTGAATATGCCAACAGCAATCATCTCTTCCTCTGTGTTCAATTGAAAAATTCACACCACACAGGAAACAAAACCCAGGTTTCCAATTTTTAGATACCTCAGACTATTTTAGACAAGTAAATTCTTGTGAATAACTCTCCTTGAATTTTTGACAACTTTTTTGCTTTTTAGATCCAAAAAATATTAGTAGAAGTAGCTGGCCATTTATCCGACATCACTGCAAGTAGGACCCAGAAAGACACGATGGGAGAAACAAAGACCAAAGACACACAGAACAATTAACTTTGAAAGAAAGCAGACCTGGCCTTGATTTCATTTTTTTTTTTTTTTTTAGCAGTAGCAACACTTGCTAGTGGCCTTATTTTTTTACCAGCAAATTGCATTATCTACTAGAGAAAATTTATTAGCATTATACAAAAGAAACTTTAATGTGTCCCCCTCCATTAGTCAATCATGACAAATTTTGATTCCCCCTCTGTCACATTGTAATGCTGAAAAGATTACAAATATTTAGATATAACTCACCTTTTCATGACCTGACAGATTAATTCTAACAATTTAATTCAAATACAAATATTTAAAAAAGAAAATTATTTAACTTTATTCACAAAATTCAAGAACACTATTCAAAATCTCAAGTTATTTTCCGTATGGTTTATGACCTGGGTTTTGGTTCTTTTCATCATACCACTTTAAAACAGCAGGCCTGTGGTCACAAGGTTCATACTCTTCCAAGCAAAATAAATTCAAGCACTTTTCAAGAACTTCTTAAAACCGAATTATCATGCAATGTGCATGTTGTCGGTCAGTCAGATGGTAGGTATTTTAGCAAATTCAAACCATTAAACTTAACTGGGATGGGCACACCTTCGATGACTTTTATCTGTTACCCCCTTCTCTATGTTGATTTATTTTATTAACTCTGAATTAACCCTCTGTTAAGAAGAAGGTAGTGTAGAACACGCTAAGTTACGTATAAAAAGTTTAAGGCAAATATATATTTGTAGTCGCACTGATGAAGGCCATAGTAATGGCTGAAATATATTTGCCTTAAACTTTTTATACGTAACTTAGCGTGTTCTACACTACCTTCTTCTTAATTTGTTTGTTAGTTATGTGCATTGCCTACCACTCATTTACCCCTCTGTTTCGGTGTTTTTCGAAATCATTTTATTTCGTGGAATATTTTGAAGGGGTAAATTGTTTTCGAATTCACCCTTTAGATAAATGATGTAACTTTGAGAATATTAATAATTTTGAACACCATGCACCAATTTTTCCAAATATTCCAACTTTGTCACTTTCGTTTTATCAAACTTGAATGCAAAAACTTATGGGACAGGGGTTATTTAATAACACAGGAGAGCAATAACATCGCAGGAGGGGTGAGGGATTACGGGAGAAATCTTGGCTCATTTTCCCCCTTATTTTCGAGCTGAAATAGAAATATTTATGCAGTAAAATGCTATTTAACATAATACCGGACAGAGGCAACATCGCGAGAAGAAATTTTGATTACGGAAAAAACCTGAACTCAGTTGACCTTCCGTTTTCGAAAGTTTTGTAAAAAGAATTCCGTTGCCTGACGAACCCCGCCCCCCAACTCCCCAAAAATTTATGTTCAGTTGTGCATTGAAAATGACCAAAATAATAACGAAAAAGGCAGAAAGACTCAAATTCGCGAAAGAAGATCACAAGGAAATTTCCGCGCCGTCTAACTTCAGTTTTCGCAAATTGCCACCTCCAGTTTCAAGATGAAATAGAAACACTTATGCAATAAAATGATAATTAACAAGACTACTGGACTGGACACAAAGGCAACATTGGGAGAAAAAAATGGTGATTATGGCAAAAATTTATACACTGTTTTCGGAAGTTTTGAAACACTAAATATATCGTCACCAGACGGAAAACGACCCCCCCCCCTTCACTCTTTAGTTTTACACTGATTTAAAATGACATTTAACAAGAAAACTGGACACAAACGTAACACTAAGAGAAAAATATTATGATTACGGCAAAATTTTTTACTCCGTTTAACTACCACTTTCGAAAGTTTTGAAATACGAAATACCGTCCCCAGATGGTATTTCGTGTTATTTGTTAATAGCAAAATAAAAAATAAAAATGAAACAAAATGAAAATACGTAGAATCATAGTTTGGACAGTGAGTTCCGTATCAAACAAGGGAATCCGTAGAAACTACGGACATTCAGTAGTAGTTGGCAGGTATGCACATGCCTCACAGGGAAGTGAACTCAGACCCCTCTCGAATGAATGCACCACTAGGGCAGCCATCTGATTTAGGCTTTATTTACAGTATATTGTTTACACCCTTAGAAATGAAAACTAAGTCATAAGCATACAGCAACTTCTGATAACAAGAACCACTAACTTCAACATCTGACACCAGTTACTTTCATCATCCAGTGCAGATGTTGTTCTGGCTTTTTCCAAGTTTTCCCCAACCCATTCGTCAAATTCAGTCTTTTCAATAAATGTTTTTTGTTGTTGTTGTTGAATTTTTAAAGGTTTTTTTTTTTTTTTAAATTTTAACGACCACGTGAGCAACTCAATGGGCTATTGCCCGTCCCTAATTTAGGGCCACTGGTTCGGAGGAAGGGGAGAATAGTGCCGTAAAACAAACACAACATCCATGCCTCACTGGGATTCAAACCCGGACCCATCTCGGACGAATGATCAGAAGCTGTCGCTTAGACCACTGCGTCACCTGGGCAGCAATGTAAGGTTGCCATTTTTTTTCACTCTCCATTAGAAATAAAAAACATAAAAACATAAAAGTGTTATAATAGTACAAAAACAATAGGTAATACATTCTTTACAATTAAGCAGCAAAATATTACAGTTGTGGCCAAAAGTCCTACACCAGTAGACCGAAAGTCAATTTTTGATGTTTGAAATCCACTTATTAATGGTTAAAGTCACGAATACATATTATATACATCATTTTAAAGGAAATTTTATGCTGAACAAATATTTTTACAGAATGCTATTACCAGTAATAGAAGTGGCATTACAGGCAAAAGTACAACATCTAGTCATAAAAAGCAAAAAATAGTGGAATTTGTAAAATTAGTGTACAATGCATTTAACGAAAAATCACTGTACAGTACATTATTGAAACTTGCAGGGCACTTGAAATAACTTACCAATAAGCAAAATACACTTTAATATTTAATTGGATAACCATGGTTTCTTAGTAACAAAGTGCATCTTCTTGGCATGGAACTAATGAGCTTCTCTAGTTGTCCATTGGTGATAACGTGGTGTCATATGGCCCTTACAGACTCAATGCTGTTTTAGATGTGGGTCCTTCCTTGTTGACAGATCTTTTGCTTCAATCTCACCTGCAGATTCTCTATGAGATTAAGAATCGGTGATTGTGCCGGTCACTGAAGTTTTCTGATAACTTTTCGATAAAACCACTCGTCAACCAACTTTGACCTATGACGTGGCGCATTATCATCCTGAAAGATAAAATTCTGCAAACCCATGTCTTGCACAGATGGTAGCAGTTTGGACCCCAAAATATCCACATATTTTGATCCATTCAATGTGTCTTCAACAATGTACAGACGGCCAACACCACTGGCTGAAATACAGGACCATAGCGTCACAAAATGTGGGTGCTTGATTGTTGGCTGGGTGCAGCATGCCTTGTATCTTTCACCAGCCCGACGACGTACATAATTATTTCCATTATTAGTGGAAATAGTAACAATTGTTTCATCACTGAAAATAACAATTTTCCATTCATCAATAGTCCAATTCTTGTGTGCCTTGGCCCAAGCAATTTTTTGAGCTGTTGTTGTCCAGTAAGGAAAGGTTTTCGTGCAGTCCGTCCACTTTTTGTAGCCTACGACAAACTGTACTTGCAGATGCAATAATGCCTACTTCATTCTCCCACTCATTTCTTAAATCAGTGGCTGTTTCAAACCTTGATTTTAAGGAATGACGAATCAATATGCGATCATCACGTTCGGTACACAGCCTTGGTCAACCTATTATTTTTCTGTTTCCCACATATCCAGTTTCTGCAACTCTTTTAATGGTGTGCAAGACAGTGGAATGATCACAGCCACATTTAACAGCAATTTTGGCACCGTGTTATCACCAATGGACAACTAGAAAAGCTCATTAGTTTCATGCCAAGAAGGTGCACTTTTTGTTACTAAGAAACCGTGGTTATCCAATTAAATATTAAAGCGTATTTTGCTTGTTGGCACGTTATTTTAAGTGTCCTGCAAGTTTCAATAATGTACTGTACAGTAATTTTACGTTAAATGCATTGTACACTAAATTAACAAATTCCACTATTTTTGACTTTTTATGACTAGACGCTGTACCTTTGCTTGTAACTTCACTTCTATTACTGGTAATAACATTCTGTAAAAATATTTGAATTCAGCATAAAATTTCCTTTAAAAAGATGTGCAAAATATGTATTCGTGACTTTACCGTTATGCTGTGTAAGTTGACTTCATACATCAAAAATTGATTTTCGGTCTACTGGTGCAGGACTTTTGGCCACGATTGTATGTTATACATGCTGAATCCCAAGAGAAAGAAATATACACTTATTATCACTTCTGTATTTATTAATACCCATAAAATGTCTAAACAATAATTGCCAAAGCTTTTTATCCATCACCAAAACAATTTTTTCCCCGCAAATTGCGCAGAATGTGATCAGCAACATAACCCCCTACAGTGTATCCATATTGGTCAAAAATTACAAGTTAGCCTACATGTATCTAGCCCTATACTTGTGTAATTATTTACCAGTACTTCACCTCTAACCAAACAAGTGCAAAATCTCTGGCATAATCAATAGCTTGCAATTCATTTCAGAACTAATTTTCAGAACTACAAAATTTTTTTAAAAATCTGGTGGCCAGCAAGATATTCTAGTAGCCAGCTCTGGACGTCAACTGTGATGGTGAGTGAACATTTTTCAATGAAGAGCTTGTTATAATTTAACCAACACAAATAAAGATACATATAAACATCACATATCATATTTAAGTAAGTACAAGACTTTTACAGACAATTTGGTTTGTTGTTTTTATAGGTGTGAAATGATCATGCAGGATCTATAAAACTTTCGCTCACCAACGGGCTGTTTTAAAGGTACTAAAAGAACATAGACTAAACAATAGAAAGCATTAGCAGAACAGAGTTTTAAATGGGATAAACAAAAATCACGTGAGACATCATTAATACACTGCTGGACAATTGCTAAGGACGGATCATAAACGGCTATATAGCGCATAAAAAAGTAAGTGTGGTTGGATGCCAAGTGAAATAAAATAATGTCAGAATGCCAGGACATTACAAGAAAGACAATTTATTGTGCTCTGAAATCCAGAAGGCTATGGAACGTGTTCAAGGGACAAACAGGCCATTTTGTGCAGAATACGTAAACGTGAAAAAAAAATGCAATTACCGTCCGCAGGCGTTCCGGTGTAAGATGTCAATACGGGATATGGCCACCATGGAGGGCGATGCAAGATTCCACACGTCGTGTCATGCTTTGCACAACATTATCAAGCAGCTGTTGGGGTAATTTATCCCATTCCTCTGTCAGTGCACGGATGAGGGTGTCCTTGTTTATTGGAGGGCATTGGCGACCAGCAAGACTCCTCCCCAAAGCATCCCACACACTTTCAATGGGATTCAGATCTGGAGAACGTGCTGGCCATACGAGGCGTTGAATATCCTTGCTCTCAAGACACTCCTGGACAGCGACTGTTCGATGACATGTTGCGTTGTCGTCCATGAAAATGAATCTATCACTGACAGCACCACGGAACATGCGAACATGAGGTAGCAGAACATCATTAATGTATCGTTGGCCAGTCATAGTCCCAGTTAGAAGCACATAGAGGGACGTTCGGCCACTGATCATGATGCCAGCCCATACCATGACACTACATGTCGGATATCGGTCCCTTTCCTGTATGTTTGCTGGACAATATGCAGTACCACTATCACGCCAGATCAGTTGTCGTCGACAATCAGACGATAGACTGTATCTACTCTCATCTGAGAAGAGGACAGCAGACCAGTTGTTATCAGTCCAATTGCGATGTTGATGGCACCATTGCAAACGGGCGGTACGGTGACGTCTGGACAATGGGATGCACACAACAGGACGGCGGGCGTATAGTCCTCCTTCATGCAAACGTCTGGCGACAGTTTTTCGGGAGATCCGCTTGCCAGTAGCAGCCATAAACTGATTTGCTACCTCACTAGCTGTGCTGCGTCGGTGTCTTTTTGTTGATAGCACTATGTACCGATCTTCTGCAGGTGTCGTACTGCAAACACGACCTCCCCCTGACGTTTGCTACACTCTCCATTTGTTTGAAATGATTTCCAAAGCCTTGAAACAACACTGTGGCTGACGTCGAACTCCTGGCAACATCTGTTATTTTTCGCCCTTCTTCAATCTTGCCAATAATACGGCCACGCGTAAAATCATCTAGGTGATGTCGGGAAGACATACTAAAAATTGCAAGTTCGTCAATTGATTCTTTCCCTTTCAACTTTGCGTTTGAACAACAACGGTCAATACGCGTCAAATCCGTTATATCTCTTATCAGCGCTATGACGTCACGAACAAGATCGGCAATCCAAAATTTGCATACGCACAACACGTCTTACTGTATCCCGCACTTATGCTAATTTCCACATTTTCCTGCCTTCCATTTTATGGTTGCTATCGTTGCTATTGTCATCCATCCTTAGCAATTGTCCGGCAATGTATCTTGTGTCGTACATGAGAAATAATCACATTTTATTTAATTGCAGCCATGTTTTAGCCCTAACACAGAGCTCCACGCATGCGATTGATCTATCGATATAAAATCATTGCCACCTCTCTGTGAGAGAGAGAGTATCTCTATAGTCCCCTTAGTAAGTTTCCTATTGTGGAGGCATAGGGGGCAATACCCTTGTTGTCACCCCAGACTGAGGTTGCTTCATTACTTCACACTTTCCTTGACACTGCAGTTGTGAACCAGCCACATTTGACATCCCTTTTATGCTCTTCCAAGCCTTGTAGAAGAGGACCTTTTTCTTTTCTTTTTTTCATACCTATGTAGACCATCTTGAACATAAGTAATTCCATCCAATACCAGAACTTTGCAGTCTTTGTCTAATATACCTTGGGTTGCAAATTTTCCAATCTTTCTCATGCATTTAAGAAGGGATTACTTTTGTGTTATTTTGGAATTTATTTATTTATTCTCATGTGACTCCCAAAGCCTACATTTCCCATTCCAAAACCTGCAGACAACTTTTCACTAAAACTCACTGGTTTACTTTTAGAACACTTTTAAGATACTTCATGTATGATTTTTTCATTTGATAGCATTACTTACTTTTTGTCCACCAAGGGTTTTCTCACTTGCCTATTTTTACAAACTGTCATAGCACATTTTCGTTGCAACCCTAATAACCCATATTTTGCATCTGCTTCATTCAATCACAGTAACTTTATTTAAGCAGGTAAGGTTTCAATTTTTACAGTCTTCACAAGTTCACCACTGGAAATCATGACAACTATTGTATAGTATTCAGAAAATCAACCCAATTCCTGAACAGTTTTAATATTTGCCTAACAACTAACTACAACACAAAATGCTACTAAAAAGTGTTTGCTGCTGATTCTGCAACCTCTGAGAATTCTAGGACTGGGATCAATCTTAAGTTTCTTAAAGACCTTTCACTACAATGCACTTAATTATGTTTTCCTTGTTTCTAGCTTACTCAGAACACTAAGTAAACTTGCTGATTCTTGTGTGCATAAAGGATAGTACCAGTAACCAGAGTTTCAATGCCTAAACATAAGAAAATGAAGTTTTTCCCCGTTTGTATTTGCCAAGGAACTTTTTCCAAATTTAGCCATTAAATCTTGGAATCCCTTCTCTGTTCTTTCTAAATGCACTGTACCTATCAACATTTTTTGTTTCTGTATCCAGTTTTTACCACATCTAAATCTTTGAAAAAGGAATTTTTTCTCTACTGAAGTAGAAGCCTTCTACTATTTTACACTTCTATCACTTTTTAAGATGATGCTATTCAGGTTGGTTTATAAAGGAACCTGCACATGCCATCATGCATATGTCTTACTGTAGCAAGAACACTGGAAGAATAACATCTGCCAGACTGCCCTTGAAAATTTCTAAACTAAGAAGGAAAGAATACTATCATTGGGTGAGTACATTCTTCCACCACTAAAACAATATCCAGACCAACTGAACAAACTTAAAACTCACCCCCATAGGAGAAATGACATGAAGGACATTGCAAATTTTATTTTGGTCCTGCAGACAAACACGATATCCCCAGAACTTTTTTTAATCCTATCTTACATATTCCTGTTCCAGGGTAGTAGTTTCCCATATATGGGCAGAATTCCGTCTTTCATAACTTTCCAAAAATGGAAGTTGGCCACAGTGTGACTTCTTCGTTTAATCGTGATGTTCCCCTCCGTGCATGTCGCTGTCAAATACAATTTTATTGCATGAATATTTGTATTTTAGCTTGAAAATGGAAGTAACAATTTCCAAAAACAGTGTTGAATGGAGCAAAAATTCCTCCTATAATCATTATTTGTTTTTTCACAACATTCCATCTGTCTAGTGCTGTTGTTAAATATCATTTTGCAGAATAAATGCTTGTGTTTCAGCTTGATAATGGGGACAAAAATGCCCAACAACGGAAGCTAAAGGAATCTAAGATTTCTCCTGTAATTGTAATTTTTTCCCCGCAATGTTTCCCCTGTCCTGCATTGTTGCTAAATATCACTTAATTATGTAAATGTTAGAGTACTTTAGGTTAAAACTGAAGGAAAATTTCCCAAAAACGAAAGTTGGACTCAGCAAAGATTTCTCCCACAATCATATTTTTTTCTTTGTTTCCCCTGCCCTGTATTGTTGTCAAGTATTATTTTGTTCCATAAATCTTTATTTCAACTTGAAAATGGAGGCAAAGTTTTCCAACAGTGGAAGTTAGATAAAGAGATAATTTCTCTTGAAATGGTAATTTTTTCATCACATTCCTCAGTTATGTATTGTTGTAAAATACATTTTACTTCATAAATGTGGGTATTTCAGCATGATGGTAAGTCAAAAGATCTTAGTTCCCACTTAGTTGAAAAATATACCAAGGAATGCACATTCTGTGCTTACACACTGCTGTTTGTCACTGCTTAGCTTGGCTGAAATTGACTGACCTTGACTCTTCTGGGGTGATGTGATAGTTACAGTGATAGCGAGTACATTGGTAAAATTTGATGGTGCTGTGAAACCTAAAACAATATTTTGAATAGGTTGAAAATTTTCACATATGTTGTAGTAAGGAACAATTCAGTGGACAAGACATGGCAATTTATGAATTTTTTATATATATATATATATATATTTATATACGTGAGTGTGTGTTACACTTTAACAAAATACAGTGTATTTATGCTTCAACTAACATCAGATCAACACTTAAATCCTAAATGCATGCATAAACATGGGGCATAACATTCAAAAATGAAAATAAGGATACAATTATAGGCATAGTACGTCATTTGCTGCAGTTTAAGGTGGGAAAATGTTGTAGAGTTTAAAAAAATTTTCAGTCTTGACATGTCTCCTAGCTTACAGTTACAGCAACAAAAGTTGTTTTTAAAAAATGCATATTTTCCTTTGTTTCAAGTGGAAATGCTGTTTTCTATCTGTTTTGTTTTGTTTTGTTTTTACATTTTTCTAATCCCCATGGGGATTATAGAACAATATACATGTAAACTGATCTTTAAAAAGTACCCCAAGTAAGTTGTTTCAGCATTCATGCTCTGTATTTCTTTTGACGTGTAATTATTTGAACTTACAGATGCTGAAACTAACACCAAAACTCAACACCCTAAATGTACTTAAATCTAAATTTCTGGGAAAAAAGATTCTGTGCAGTTGAAATAATTTTAGGGCACTATATTTAGCTTGTTTTCAGGTTTTAAAATTTTTTTATCATAGGGGAGAACTGAGTTAAACTGCATTTTTTTTCACAAATCTTTTATCCTTTAAAGGATAATAATAAAAATTCATGATTACAATATAATGGAAACATACACTGCCTATAATATTTGTGCATTTGGGTCCTGGTGAAAAGAAAGAGTTCACTGAACATTGGTTTTCCAAACAATTTCTTTTTAATGCAGTAATTTTACACAAAGGTTGGTTCCTTTCTGAAAGAATTATGGTTTGAGTTGTGTGCTTTTGCAGTAAATTATTTGCTCTTATCGCAACTTATTTGTAGGATGAATGACGCAAAAATAAAATTATCAGAAAAACACAGCAGAGTACTACCCCTCCCTAATCCAACAAATAAATTCTTGGTTCAGGGGGCAGAGTATTCTTGATCCTAGTTATCAATGAAATTGCTGTAGTACCTAGTAGTGATGGCATACATCACTCTTTCTTGGGAGTTCATTATCACTCACGCAAAAAAAAAAAAGTCATTCACGAATGATCCAATTTCCAGGTTGTCCTAGACCCACTGAATAAATCATTTTTTGCAGGGATTCTTTGTTGCACTTTCAAGGCCACAGCTCTTTCTGGCAAACTGCCTAAACAAGTGAAGCTCTTCAACCATTCACAATGAATGATTTGCCATAATGAATGACTTGGGCATTTCTTTTCTGATGTATATTACCCAGCTGACAGCTGATTGCTTACTCACATAATGGTTGACACTTATTAATTCTCGACATTACGCTTCTTACAGGGAATTTATTTCTGAACTCATACAGGGAAGAAAGTTAAGCGTGCTGCAACTTCAGTGTGTGTCGCAGTAACGATGAACTGAATGATCATTCACAGGGCAAACATTCTCTATTCATGAGGAAGCCATTCGTAGTGAACAAATCATTCATGAATGGTTCATCACTAGCACCTAAGCTAGGCCTTTTTTCAAGGTAGAAGAAATATAAGGTGGTCAGTTTCTTTTCTCTCTTTTTTTCTACCTGTGAAATTTTTTTTTCAGTAGTTTGTACATGACTACCCCACAGATTATTTTACTGTACTATGATATACATCACAGATTCATCAAGAATTTACTTTCTACTATGGGGCTGCTCACTAATGTAAAGAAATAAATTCCTGTCCACACTGAAACGGATCAACAGAGAGCAAGTTGATTCACTGTAAATGCTATTATGGCATTCATTATCAACAATAAACTTATTGCAGCTCTCCATTACTGAAAAACTAAGTATACAGTTACCATTATAGGAATACAAGAAAGGCAAATGACAGCTCAATACAGCACAAAATGGGGTCTTGAATTAGTCAGTTCACAAAAGTAAACTGCACATTCTCTATCAAGCTTTGTTCAAGGTCATTCAATAATAATAATGGCGATTAGGATGATGACAATAATAAACCTTGCCCAAACATGAAATGATTGGCAACGACTATTTAATACTGACTTATTCAACTACTTTAGACAGCAGAAAGTAGAGACCAAATTCTTCCACCTGACTGACTAACTACACTGACACTTTCGTGCAGCTGAAATCTGAAACTTTGTGTAGTCATTCACAAAATACAAAAGGAAGGAGATTTTAAGATTAATGAAAACTCCTTCTAGCTGAACAAAAGAGTCTAATGGGCCAGATTATCATATATCTTGCAAGCTGGAAAAAAATACCCAGTGCACTAGCAGCTTTCCCATGGTTGCTATACACTAGAGACTAGGATGATGATAACTCAGCTTGAAAGTGTGGTTAATGTTGCAAACATGATGACAAAGTGGATGGCTTGTATCACAAGAAGGGATGAAAATGACATTAAAGTGTCAGTGAAGAATAACAGAAGTACGCACACAGGCAGAAAAGAAAGACAAAGAAAAAAATAGATAATATAATTTTTAAGATTTTCAAGGTTGACTTGGTATCACTATTATGGTAACTTCAACAAACACTTATACATATCTACAGCAAAACAGTAATTCACATTTAAAGATGACTTACCTTGGCACAGGCGTCCAAAACTAGCAATGCTCTTTCAGTTTTGAGACATGAACAAATGCAGAATAAAATATTCAGCATGCTATTACACAATTGCCAATTACAGGCTAAGACTTCTGATTGTGGTATTATAAATTTTTCAAAAAATTGTTCTGGAGCAGCATTTGTTTCTACAACAGGGATATTAAGCAGATGAAGCAGCTCAACGTACACTTGGGGAGAATTGACAGCAATTATTAATTCACTCAGAAATTCTAAGCAACATGGGTAAACTTCAGCATTCAGAATTTTTAAATAAATGTTCACAAGTTTTGATTGTATGTTCTTTCAAAAAAGAACAACCTTCGGAAGAAGCAGATGTGTCTGTGTAAGGATGTGAATCAGGTGATACAACAGTATTTACTATATCAAAAAGAGAATCTTCAAGAAAATCTTCAGACAGCTGGTTCAGCACCTTTGATTTAATGTTCTTCAAACGGCTATGTAAACAGGAGAAAAATCCTCTCAAACTAAGAATAGCTCCACTGCTATTATGCTCACCATGTGGTCTTTCAAGTACATGTTTAATAAGCACACTCATAAATCCCCAAAGACTGATAAGAAATGGCCATACTGGGTGAGCTCAGTTCTTTTCTGTGCATCCAAAGCTTGAGCTTCGAACGTGAGCAAAATATTTCCCAGCAAAGGATATAGCTCATTTGATATTGTGGTGCCTTTATATGGTTGCACAGCAGTTTCAATAACAGGCATTAACTGGAAAAAGAAAAAAATTAAATGAGAAATTGCAAAAAATATCAAATATATTTAAAAACACACACAGTCACTCAATCTACAGTCCAGAGGCTTTTCCCACAGCACTTGTCAATGATTATAAATTTAAACAGCAAATAACCTGATTAAAAGTATCTCTTTCAATATTTATTAGGTGTGCAGCAATTCTCAGCCCCTAACCACAAGCGATCATAGACCGTCGGCAAATGCAATTAGCTGTGTGCGATAATGGTTGATTGCAGCGCCATCCAACAGCTTTTCAGGCAACCATAACCGCTCACAGCTGTAGTGACAGAAGGGACGAAAGTTGACGGTGAAACAATGTCGTTTGAGAAGCAGCATTTGAGGAACTGCCTCAGCCACAGAAAGTTGACGATGAAGAACTGGAACAACTGTTAAACATGGATCCCTGTCGCACACAGTCAGAGCTCGCCCAGGAACTTAGAGTAACATGGCAAGCCCTTGCAAAGCACATGCACAAGCTTGGACGGATTCACAAGGACAGCCATTGGGTGCACCACCAACTGACAGCTGCGAACAAGTCTAGGCACTACGATGTTGCTGTGCCCTTGCTCTCCAGATTCAAGAAGAAGGATTTACTCCACAAGATTTTGACCTGTGATGAGAAGTGGATCCTCTACGATAATCCTAAGCGGCGCAAATCGTGGGTTTATCCAGGTCAGCCTACCACCAGTACCGCCAAACCGAATACCCATGCCACGAAGTTGTTGCTGTGCATATGGTGGGATCAGGGCGGTGTCATACACTATGCATTGCTCAAACCTGGTGAAACGGTCAATGCTGAGCGTTATTGTCAGCAACTCATTCACATGAGTCACGCAATGGAGGCGAAAAGGCCATACACCTGCAAGGGCGGAAGGTCGATCCTGTTGCTTCAGAATAACGTGCGTCCTCACACCGCGAAAATTACTTTAAACACGATCACCGACCTGGGATGAGAGATTTTGTCCCACCCGGCATATTCTCCAGACTTCGCGAAGTCAGATTATCACCTCTTTCGCTCCCTGCAACATCACCTGAGTGATACGCACTTCACTTCTGTCAAGGAGGTCCACACAAGTATTGATGACTTTATCAACTCAAAACAGCCCTCTTTTTTCCGCAGTGGCATTCGGCAGCTCCTGACCGATGGCTCGAATGTATCCAACACGACGGGGATTATTTCCCTGATTAGGTATGTACTCGATTTGCTATAATTTGCTGTCAACGGGTCGTGCCTGTGGCCGAGAATTAAGTTGCGCACCTAATATTTGCTACAGAATTGCAAATATAGCATGAGCTGGTGAAATTCACTAGCTGGAACGCACTAAAAGCTCATTAGGGTCATTCCACGCCAAATCGTCAGATGCTATCCACCCCATCTACGATTCTTACGATTTTTTTTTTTAATAGATCACCACAATGTATGAAAATCAGGCTTTAATAGTGTAAAAAAGCAAATATCTCCACTGTTTGGATCAAAGTACCAAAATCACCACTACTTCATAATTTTTCCCAAGCAATCGATTGGTGCAATGCACGAATATCTATCTTCTTTAGTTTTGAATTACATGCAATGAGAGAGCCTTTTTTAGAAACATAAAAAAGCAATGTAGTACAGCATTTAAAAAGTCACAATTGTTTTAGTTTTTAAAGAAAAGTTTAATCTAACAAATGAATAAAAAAAAACCCTCGGGCTTTCGTGTCCACACTGAGAAAATAATTTTTAAATATGGTGCACAGCTCATATTTTGCCACTGTGAAACCATACCGGCAGATCACGTCATGCAGCCACCAGCCAAACAGCAGCAGGAGTCTATGTTGGTCTTTGGGCGGGAGGCAGATCAAGATACCATTGCCACGTGTTGGTCAGATTTTACCAGCACACGATCATTTGATGTGATGCTTGAAAAGGGAGGAAAAGATGGTGAATTTACGTTATGTTTAAAGGCATTTGGAAAATAATATAACTGCTTAAAATATTACTATAGGGTCATTTTACACTAAATCGTCAGATGCTATCCACCGTATTATTAGCCGTTTGACGAAGAGGAAAACTAATATGAAACCCATTTTCTCTGTACGGCTTACTAATATAAGCTATACAGAGAGAAAGGTTACCACATATAAATCACGCATATAAATTATGCAATGGACATCGAAAATATATTGGCATTCTTAGACATTCAATGAGGAGAACTGTATATATATAATATAAAAAGAAACTTTTTTCCCACGGTATAGCTTACCAATATACAGTATTACACTACACTCACTAAACACTAAGCTGTTCTCTGGGATTCAAGAAGTTAGCTCCTACAAAGAAAAAGACAAACTACCAGATAAATTTTTTTTAATACACTGACGGAAAAAAAAAAAATCCCAACACCAAGGAAAAGGGGTTGTGTTAGATAAACGACAGTTGGTAGGCGGTGAGTACATCTGTAAGATGACGTCTGCCTTGCAAATTTCACGCTCGCGGCGCATACGTGTGGCGCTAGTAGCGCCCCTCGGATACATGCAAAGCAGGTTTGCTGTAAATATCGCGCGCTGTAACGTTTGTGAGCATTAGTTATCGTTAAGATTCGACGTAGGGTGTTGATGTTAGTCAAGAATGCCTTTAAGAAAGCGAAGAAGCCATGTATCCCAACAGCTCACGGAGTTTTGAATATAATAGGGCTACGAGAAGGTGGATTTTCTTTCCGCAATATTGCAGGAAACGACCTCGCAGGAATGCTCTTAGCCACTGTGCGTGATTGTTGGCAGCGATGGTCAAGGGAAGGTACTGCCTCCAAGAAGACCAGGTTCCGGCCAGCCAAGTGTAGCACTACTGAGAGGGAAGACCGCCGTGTGCGGCGTATCG
The DNA here is from genome assembly GCA_039090855.1 of Macrothele yani. Classification (NCBI taxonomy): domain Eukaryota; kingdom Metazoa; phylum Arthropoda; class Arachnida; order Araneae; family Macrothelidae; genus Macrothele; species Macrothele yani. Next base: position 19,012 of record JAYWMT010000196.1, on the reverse strand, counting down.
TACCGCATCTGCGGAGAGCAATTCGAGCTGCAGTTGCCACCACAGTGACACAACGAACTGTTACAAATTGGTTACTTGAAGGACAGCTCAGAGCCAGATGTCACTAGCTAGCATGCCATTCCACTTACTCCAAACCACTGCCCGTTTGCGACGTCAGTGGTTTCAAGCTAGAGCTCACATTGGAGGACGGAGTGGAGATTTGTTGTGTTTTCTGATGAAAGCCGGTTCTGCCTGGGTGCCAGTGATGGCCGTGTGTTGGTTAGAAGGAGGCCAGGTGAGCGCCTGCAACCAACCTGTTTGCGGCCGAGACACACTGGACCTACACCTGGAGTTATGGTCTGGGGAGCAATGTTCCTATGGCAGCAAACGGAGCACTCTACAAGTGGATTTATCCCCACGCACCCTGACCCAGCACAGTTGTACGTCGGTCTAGCGTGATTCAACCTGTTGTGCTGCCGTTCATGAGACAGCATTCCAGGGGGTGTTTTCCAACAGGATAACGCCTTCAAGCCCGCATACCGCTGTTGTAACCCAACATGCTCTACAGAGTGTCGACATGTTGCCGTGGCCTGCTAGATCACCGAAGATCTTTCACCAATCTAGCATGTATGGGACATCATTGGACAACAACTCCAGCATCACCCCCCAACCAGCATTAACCGAAACCCTGTATTGACCGACCAAGTGCAACAGGCATGGAACTCCCATCCCACAAACTGACATCCAGCACCTGTACGACACAATGCATGAACGTTTGCGTTAGCTTGCATTCAACATTTTGGCGAGTTACACCGGTTATTAATGTACCAGCATTTCACATTTAAAATGGCTCTTCTCGCACTTACATTAGAAGCTGTGATCTTGAAACCTTAATGCAGATTAAATATGTTACCTATACAAATGTATTGCCGCCATTTCCATTCCTCTACAACCTATTTTTTCCATTGGTGTTGGGATTTTTTTCCTTCAGTGTAGTTCACTTCACTGTGTCATTAAATTTTTAGAGAAATAGTTACTTGATTCACCAACAGAATAAGTAAGCACTGGTGAACACAGAAGTAGAAAGCTTTAATGCTACTTTTCATCACAAAAATATAAGATGCTTCACTTTCACTGATAAAAATCCAAGATTACACTTCAATATATGCAGTACCTGTTTTAATTAATGTTTTCCCAAAGTGTGGCAGCTTTCATAAGAGTGTTTTTCTTACATATTTACTGAGGCAGACATGTATTAACAGAAGACATACCTTTTGGAGAATACATACATATTCTAGAAAATTGTTCTTATATTTTACCTGCAAATTGTAATTAACATGCGTTAATAGAAACTCTCACCCAAATGTTGTTGCTTCTTGGCACATTTTATGGCACGTATCTTTCCGGCTGACTTGTCATACGGCAGTGACAGGCCTTTCGTCATGGTCACTGTATCTCTTCCCCTGTGTCTTTACATATAATCTTGCTATTTTTGTTTTTGAGCCAACATCTTACAACTACATTCACATATTTCCTACATATGGACATCTTTCATTATCTTCAGCATATATTATTAAAACTCTAAAAGTCTACACCGAACTCTCTCGGTTGTTCATTATACAAGAACCACTTTAAAGTCATTCATCAAACACATTTTAACCCTAACTCTCTTGGTTGTTAAATACCGTCCACAACTTACATTATTTACAACATCCATATATACATATTAAAAACTGCCTTTTATATACACTATTTACAACACCCTTATTTCATCCACTCGAATTCAAAAGAGTGTGATAGATTTTGTTGTTCCACGATCAGCGTTTGAAACACTTAGTTGTTGACTACCCGTGTGATGAGAGGTGCGGATGTTGGGTTCTGAGTCGCATTGCTTGGTAGGTGTCACGAAATTGAAGAGCTTAATGTTGGTTGGAGGAAAAGGAATAGGAAGAGACCCAGGATAGAAAGAATAAAGGGTTGATAGGCTGCTTGAAGGAATGCATCAGCGGAAGTATTCTGACTTACTCAGAGAACGATTGAGAGGATCTGAAATCTTGTGAGAGGGATGTAGAAAAGAAGTGGGAATGTTTTAAGAACTGTGTTGTCACTGCTGCTAAAGAAGTCTGTTGGCACCACAATAGTGGAAGTAACAATAGAGGTGATGTTTGCAGTGGAATAGTTGAGATTGATGAGGCAGTAAAGAAAAAGAAGAGGAAGCCTATTTGGGGATGTTGCAAAGGTAGAGTTTCTGTGGATGAATATCTTCCTGTAAGAAGCGTGAAGCTGTTAAGCTGGATTTCGCCACAGTAAGGCAAAAGATAGGAAGGAGGAAGTGGAAAGGCATGAACTGTGGCTTTTTTTTGGAAGATGAAAGTCCTTCTGGAAGTACATGAGACTCGGGAAAAATAGGGGAAACAAAGTTGTATAAGTTTTTGTGAAAGAATGAGATTGGGGAAATGATATGGGAGCCCAATGAGTTAAGTGAGAGATGGAGTAGAGAATACTTCTCTGAGGATTATTAGATCAGGAGAGCAAAAATGATTTTTGAGACAGATGCAGATGATGTCACAATGAGGGATGAAAGCACAGGAGGGATCTCAAGAGAAGAAGTGTATAAAGCTCTAAAATCTCTTCAGAATGGTAAAGGCTCCAGGAGTTGATGGCATAACTGCAGAGATGTTATTGAAGCATGGTAGGTGACTCTATAATTGACTGGTTAACTGAAATTTGCCAGTTGTGCTGGGAGTTAGGAATGGTCCCTCGGGATTGGAAGGGATGCTATTATTGTTCCCTTGTATAAGGGAAAAGGTGATCAGACTGAATGCAAGGGTACTTATCGTGGTATTAGCCTACTGAGTGTGCCAGGGAAAGTGTTTGATAAGGTTGTTATTTGAAAAAGTCACGGGATCTTACATCATTGAAAGTGTGGGATGTTCAGAGTGGTTTATGCGTGGTAAAGGCTGCCCACTAACCAGATTTTGCATTACTGGCGTTGATGATTGAAAATTATCTGGCTGTTGGGAAGAAAGTTCTTACTGCCTTCATAGATTTAGAGAAAGCTTACAACTGAGAAAATAGGACACTTTTGTGGAAGGTATTGAATGAATATGGTGTTACTGGGAATCTACTTAATAGTGTAAAAGCCATGTATGCTGGTAGTACAGCTTGCAACGTACGCAGTGAATGAGTGTTTGCTATCAAAATGGTTTTCCAATGGTGCAGGAGTCAGACAAGGTTGTGTAATGTCACCATGGCTGTTTAATATATTTATGGACGCATGCATGCGCTTGAGGCCAAAATAGATAATAGTGGTTTATGTCTTGGTGATATCCGTGTGAGACAGATTGCTGTATGCTGATGACACTGTCCTGTTGGCAGAGAGAGCAAAAGTGAGTTGCAGAAGTATGTTTGACTCAGATGCACGAAGTTTGCATGAAATTAAAACTGCAAGTATAAATAAGGGAAAAACCAACGTTATGGTGTTTGAGAGAGGGAATGGGTAGCACTGAGATGTAATGTAAGTAATTAAATGGCACTGTATTATTGACCAGGTGAGTGAGTTTGTGTATTTAGGAAGCATGTTTGACAGAGAGAACAAGTTGGATGGTGAAATCAGTAGGCTGAGTGAATTCTTCTTTTTGAGAAGTCACCAAAGCTGCTCTGGGAGGTTTTCACAGGAATGATGGGTTCTCTAGAGAGTCCACGCGCATGGCTGTGTATGAAACTGTAATTGTTCACTACTCCTGATGTATGGCAGTGAAGCCTGGGTACTGCAGATTTTCTGAAACATAGGAGTTGTTTGTGTGCTGGAGAAATGCGTTACTTATGTGGAGTTTGTGGCAAGAATCGATCTGATTGTGTGAGGAATGAAGATATATTGCAGTTGTGTGATGTAAAGCATAATGTTGTTAGTGAAAGGGTGGAGACCAATATGTTTCGGTTGGTTTTGGCCAAGTTGAAAGAATGAGTGATGAAATGCTTACTAAGAAAATATTTTCAACCCATTAGTGGCAGGAAGGAAAGGCAAAGGGGAGAAGGCCAAGGAAGACATGGATGGATCAGACTCTCAGGAGTGTCTGCATGAGAAAAAGAATTAATGAGTATGAAGTATAAAAGATCTTGTGTACGGCATGTAATGGATATCAGTGAAGCCACGAGTTGTGTAATGTCAAGATCGCTGTAAATGGCAAAGTTTGATATCGACAACAATAAGTAAAAATATCTGGAAGTTTGTATTTCTTTTGGAGCTAACCTCTGAATCTCAGAGAACAGCTTAGTGATATGTATGTATATATAATTCATTTACTCACTGGCTCATCACTCTTCACTCTACTTAAGTTTTCAATGGGAAACCACACGATACGCCTAACCACTGACACAGCAAGCCCCACACCCATGACTATGTCCGCTAAACTAGTACTTTCTGCGAAGTCTCTGGCTGTCTTCCAGAAAGCCTGTTAAATCACCACCGCTCCCTCTCTGCAACCGCATGGGCAAGTGATGCAATCTGCATCTCACGGGCTCCTGCTCTGTGCCGTTGTATTTTACGATGTTTGCCTATGGCGCCATCTGTCCTTTTCTTTTGGTCAATTTCTGTTCTATTTTCATCAAGGCCTTCCAATTGTCATTTGGTATCCACCAATCTCCTAATTTCATTTTAGTATATTTGGGTCATTAGAATTACATATTATACCTCTATTTTTCTCAATAAGAACCGATTCAGCCATTCTCAAATGTCTTTTCTGTTTTACATTTTTTCAATTTATTCTAATGTCTTCTTTGAACTTAGGACTTATTCCTAGTTTTCCAGGCAGTATTGAATTAATGCAGTTTTAGATTTCTTTTTCTTGCCAATTTTTCAAATGTTGCTTTAATCTATGCTTTAATTTATTTTTGAAATTTACTACCAATGTATGAAACTGGTGGATTCTTCAATATGGGTATTACACTGGTGTGCAAACATTAAGGACGAAGAGGAGAAATTAGCATAACAGTGGAACAGAGGCAGGCAGAACGGACCCGAAAGACCACTCAGGGAGATAGACTAGGGGTCCGGTACGGTAGGGCATGCGCATATATGCAGCATGAGCGTGGGTGGGGGGGGGAGTGTCGGAAGGGTATAAAGCACACGGGCGGTGTGCACTCAGCAGATTCAAGGTGAAAGCGACTGCACGGTGTACATCGGTTTGAACGACATCAAGTTTGCTGCCACCCCGTGTCGACGCATGGCCAACAGGCAATCCAGTAGACGACATCTGGATGACTTGACCCGAGGTCGCCGCCATTGGGGAAGTTGGAAGAAGGTTGAAGTGTGACTAGTGTAGCCGAGGGAGTTCGGGATCCGCTCACAGCATCGTTTCACGAGCTTGGAGAGCATTTGCTAGCGTGGGAACCTTAGCTGTCCGAGAGTTTAGCTGGCGGGTCGATCCAGGAGCAAAAACGGCAGCGGACGAACGGTATATTGTCCTACAGGGCGAGAAGAGAACAGACCGGCAGACAGCGGGAGAAATCGCAAGGCACATGCAACAGACAACTGAGTGTAAGTCCGTTATCGCGTTTTACCGTGGCCAGGAGGCTGCACAAAGGTGTTCTATTTGCACGACGACCAGTACAGTGTGTTCCATTAAAACGTCTGCACATCAGAGACGAGAGGCGGTTTACCTGTGGTGCCAAGAACACAGAACTGGACACATCAGCAATGGGGTTGAGATTCTCTTCTACGGATGAGAGCCGATTTAGTATGACGAGTGATTCTGCAGGCGTATGCACATCTGGAGAGAGCAGGGAACAACGCAATCACACCTCCGACATCATCAAAGGGGACCGGTTTGGAGGTGGCGGAGTTCTCATTTGGGGCGGTATAATGCTTGGTAGCCGTACATGACCTCCACATCTTCCAAGGAGGTTCAGTCACTGGCGTCCGCTGTTGCTTACCGAGGCTCTCCTGCTTCACGTGCGTCTGTTTAGAGGTGCTGTGGGTCCTATGTTGCTCTTCATGGATGACAACGCTACACCTCATCGTACAGTGGCTGTCTGCAGAGCTGTTGGAGAGTGAAGATATTCAACGCATGAATTGGCCACGCAAGGTCCCCGGACCTAAATCCAATCGAACACGTGTGGGGCCTTCTCGGGAGACGCTTGACAGCACGTCACCAGCCGCCAGCAACGATTCCCGCAGCTGCGATTGGCGCTACAAGAGGGAATGGGCCGCGATGCCTCAACTTGGCTCCTTGACAACCTCATCCTTAGCATGGACAGACGTTGTAAATCACTGCAGCGCAGTCAGCGGTGATCATATCCCATACTAAAGACTGGATATTTCTTGGCAGCCGCCTGTCAATGCATGGACGTTTCTGTCTTCTGTATCCAGTTCTGTTCGAAGCTTTACCTTTTCAATAAAGTGCCGTTGTAGTATCCTTTGGATTCCTTGTTTGGACGGTTTTGCTCACTTGTCCCATATTCTTACATCTTGGGGATCTTATGGTGTGATTTGAGTCGATGTGGAGCACTTCTGCATGACGTTACATTCGAAAAAATCATCTTGTCCTTCATTTTTGCACGCCAGTGTATATTGGAGCAAGCAGGAGTATATATGTAATACCCATATCGAAGAATCCACCAGTTTCATACATTGGTAGTACCAAAAATAAATTCAAGCATAGATTAAAAAAAGCAACACTTAAAAAATTGGCAAAAAAAAAAAAGAAACTAAAACTGCATTAATTCAATACTGCCTGGAAAACAAGGAATATCCTAAATTCAAAGACATTTAGAATAATTAAAAAATGTAAAACAGAAAGACATTTGAGAATGGCTGAAGATCGGTTCTTATTGAGAAAAATAGAGGTATAATATATAATTCTAACGACCCAAATTATACTAGAAAATGATAATTGGATGGCCTATGATAAAAATGGAACAGAAATTGATACCAAAAGAAAGGACAGATGGTGCCATCAGAGCCAAACATCTTAAAATACAACGACAGAGCAGAAGCCCGGAGATTATTGCATCACTTGCTCTGCGGCTGCAGGAAGAATGAGTGGTGTTATTTCAACAGGCCTCCTGAAGACCCAACCAGAGACTCACAGAAAGTACCGTAAGAGGGCGGACATAGTCATGGGTGTGGGGCTTGCTACATGTCGAGGCGGGTTAGAAACGTTATCATGTTTACCATCGAAAACTAAGTAGTGAGTAAGAGGAAGAGTGATGAGCCAGTGAGTAAATGAATTAAGTGGATGAAATAAGGGTGTTGTAAATAGTGTATATAAATGGCAGTTTTTAATATGAATGTATGTATATATGGATGTTGTGAATAATAAGATGTGGACAGTATTTAACGACCAAGAGAGTTAGGGTTAAAATGCGTTTGATGAATGTGACGAAAGGGTTCTGTATAATGAACAGACGAGAGAGTTTTGTATAGAGTTTTAGAGTTTTTAATATATGCTGAAGATAATGAAAGATGTCCATATGTAGGAAATATGTGAATGTAGTTGTAAGATGTTGGCTAAAAAACAAAAATAGCAAGATTATATGTAAAGACACAGGGGAAGAGATACGATGACCACAAAAAGGCCTATCACACAGTATGACAAGTCAGTAGGAAAGATATGTGCGGTAGAAATGTGCCAAGAAGCAACAACCTTTGGGTGAGTTTCTATTAACGATGTTAATACACTGAAGACAGGTTTAAAAATAACTAGGCTCAGGTTCTGTACAAACAACTTACTAAAAGATATAATGCTCTCAGTCAAATATTGAACGGCTGCTTGACATTTCTAATAAATTCATCACATTTAACATTTTATCATTTCAGTCGCGTGATGTTTACAAGAAGTTTTATACTTTGCTCCAGAAACAACAGTCAACATTGAAGTATGTTGACATTTCTTTCATAGATGGAGATGAATATGACTAAACATTTTTTTTTCAGATATGAAAAAAAAAAAATGTGAAGAGTTACCCACCTCTGATTGCCCAGAAGTTAGAAGGAACAATCCCCCCTACACACATAGTAAACAAGTAGCTGCACATATTTTAAATTAGCCACAACGTTTTTTTGGTGGGGTCAAATTACCATGTAGAAATGTTGTTTGACCAATCTGACTTACTAGTTCATTAGCTATGTGAGTGCAAACATAGCAACACAGTAGTTAATGTACACACATAAGGGGAGATGCAAGCTGTTATTTGTCCTTTAAAATTAAAATATTTAAATCCCACTGATGTTCATAGAGATTTGTGGTCTGCACAGTACATAAATTTTGATTGAAAAAACTTAGTGTCCAGCTTGGTTGTTCACAATTCCAAAATTAGCCTATGAAATTGTAGCTGATTAAATGTTGAGAAGGAAGGCAAAAAGTTTTTTATATTTCTCCAGAAACACTTCACTCACAACTGATGCATTTCTTCAGCTGAAAATTTAAATTTTCTCATTCACGATTGAAAAGTTGTGAAGGGGGGTGCATGACTCAACACACTCCCAAGACAACCAAGTACTCAGTAATTTTTTCATGAATAGAAATTTCCAAAAAAAGCTGGAGCCAGATCATTTGAAAGTAGCAGGAATATTACACTTGTTATGTTAAATAAAAAATTAAAAATACAGAAGCTTTCCAAAACCATCTTGGGTCTTACACGATCACATGTAAACATTCAGAGCAAGACTGGTTCTGCTGCGAATGTTTACAGAGCGATCAAGACCTAAGATGGTGTCAAAAAGGCTTCTGTGTTCTTTATTTTTTTATGTAATAGCAAGTGAGATATTTCTATTTCTTTACATCTGTATTGCATACTTATTACACTGGAGAAAAAGCAAAACTTAAAGACAAGCCAGGTTTTGACCTGCAGCATCATCACCGGAGTGGCCTGGATATAGTAGAAATTCCAAACCATCCATTACTTACTGAAATGAGGACAGGAAACAAGCACCTACAAAACTGCAGATATTCAAGGATATAGCAGGAACTTTATTCAGAATTAGCTACACATAGCACTGGGTGGCATGATACCAGTGCATCACTGCCAAAGACGACACCGAAGGGAAAAGGAGTCCTCAGTAGGGGGATATGATCACCTAGTAGTGTTAGTGCATTACTATCTGCCCATATTTCGCACGAGAGTTGCATTGCGAGTTTTTGCGGTAACATTGCCCATTCTTCTGTCAGTGCCATATTCAGCTGTTGGACAGTTTTTGGTATGTGTTGACGGTGCCACAACCAGTCTGCCCAGAAGCGCCCCACACTAATTCTATGGGATTTAGGTCGGGGGAACCTGCTGTCCAATCCATCTGCTGAGATGTCTAAACTTTCCAATAGCTCATCAGTAGCCACCATAAAAGATGTGGTGTGGCGTTATCCAACGTTCATTAACAAGACTGTGGGACCAATGGCACTTCATAGCAGATAAACAAGGGGAAGTATAACCTCATCACAGTAGCGGCCACCGCTAAGCAGTACCCCTCCTTCCAGTATGTTGGAGCACGCGTACGTCCACCAATCAGAATGTCTCTCCGCATAAGAGAGGGAGCACAACAGCGGCCACCATATGTATCCCTTTCATTGTTGATGTCTTTGGGGCGATACCGGAGTGCTTACCTTACGATCAGATCAGCTGACATCCAGAAGCTTTAGAAAGCCTAAATCTACTCTCATCAGTAAGTACCATACCTCACTATTCTGCTGTCTAGTCATTATGTTCTCTGGACCACTCTAAATGAGTGCCTCCGTTAAACAAGTTGTTAATGGACACTTATGGCGTACTGGTCGATCAGGCAATCCACTTTTATGTATGATCATGTGGCCACTGTAAACAGCGGTATTGTGTGTCCTGTGCTCATGTTCACCTAGTTTTGCTGCTTGGTGTCGATTCCTCTTCACCTGCCATAGGAGCAGATAGTGGTCCTCACTGGGGGATGGTTTTTGGTGGCCGATGACGACCCGTCTTACTGCTCACAGCTGTATCTGTAATCCTGAAGGCCAACCACGCACGCGAATGATGCTATAGGCGATACTGGCAGACTCTTGGGCCCACACTCATCACAGTTCATCCCTCCTCAAGCCACTCCCAATAATTCAAACACAAGCACCACAAACACAGTCGAACGTCTGTAACACTTATACACGCCGTCCAGTGACTTCCTTTCAACTTATGCTATTGGACTGCATGAACGTGAATTTGTTCTCCACATCATGCTGCTCCATTATTACGCATGTGCATGTTGCCTTGTTCCTGTTCCCAGACACGGTTTTGAGTTAATTTTGTGTTTGGGTGCTGCTGCTATTTACTAGGCATTATTTTACTGTTTCCACTTCATCCTTAAAGTTTGCACACCAGTGTATTTATAGCCACACATTTGGCAGATGACATAGGGATTCCTCTTGAAGAGTTGCATTACCCACAGAAGTGAAAGAAAATTTCCTCCAAAAACACATCGTGACAGCCAACAGAACACAACTGCACTATACAGAGAGAAGCCACATACCTGTCTCCACAGAAAGACTGCATGATATGGAAGCAAACTGAGTCCCAGTTGGGGAGAAAAATGTTTAAGCAAACCTTTTTCGATCAAAGAAAATCTGTAGTGATGGTATTCTGGAACTGCAAAAGCATTTTGGTATTGTTTTTGTTGGAAGAAACAGACCATCATTACATTCACACATTAGAAAAGTTGGAAAGAAAAAAATTCATTTCACATTTGCTGAAAAATCACAGAGAAAAACAAGTTCATTTTGCCTCTACCAGTTAATGCAACACTGAATACTGCGAGGCAAAATGAAATCCTAGCTAGAAACAAAATGAGTGAGAAGTACAAGTCATCTTCCTTTACAGTCTAGACCTGTGCACCATCCAATTTTTGTCTGTTTCAAAGGCTGAAAGAGGTCATCTGGATCATCTTCACTGAAAAAGGAAGATTGAAGGTAGTCACAACTTTTCTCTCCACTCCAAAGTATGTGCGGACTTTTGTTAAAATAGAATTTTTCAGTTCACACATACACTGCGGAATAAATCCGCAGTGATTCTGTGGAATACTAGTTTAGAATTGCCAGTAATTGAAGTTTAACTTGGAAACATCAGTTATACAATTTTTGCTCACCAGTCCTCCGCTTTAGTTTGGGGACAACTGTTGTAGGGATTTATTAACTTAAACAGAATAATAATTGATATAGCACATTATAGAAGTAAATAAAAGAATGACAATTTCAGTAGTAACAACAAATGTTCAACTATGGAAACATATCATACAGTTGAGAAAAAGAAATGGGAATGATGGAAAATTACTTTTTTTTCTATGCCTGCCATTTTAACACAGCACAAAAAAGACAACGTTAAAATCCCAATAAAAAGAATAAAAAGACACACAAAAGTAATGTCAAGAGATAAAAGAAAGTACAAATACTCTTACACTGAATAGGTAAGGAAAAATACTACCTGATCACCAGCAAGATGTTTTATAACACGGTAATGTTGATAATCCCATGTGAGGTGCAACGGTCAACTTCAATACACACAAATACACTCCAAATAATGCTTTCCACAACAGGGAATTACGTAACTCACTCCATTTTATACTGGTCAGATAAAATACTGCCAAAACACAGAATAATCAAAACTTGTTTATCTTATATAAAAAAGAGACCTACAAGATTCTGACTAATAAATTTAGAGAAACAAGCCAGAACTCAATTGAAGGATTTCGAGCAGATATGCAACATTGGTCAGAAAAAGCAGTAAACTTGTGAAAAAAGTAGAATCACACAAAATTAAGAACATTCAAATAGAGAGTATAATATGCTTAATACTAACTACTGAATTTGCCCAAATTATTGTATGCATTCACTGAGTGATCACTGAATTATGACCACCTATCATAAAACAGGTATCGTAGTTGACCAAATGATTTCTGAGAGGGCACAATTAGTTGACTGATGCTAGCATATGCTAACATATAAAGGTGTGAATGGAGCAGTAGGTAGCAACATTTAAGAGCGTGATGGGTGAATGGAAGGATTTATCAGACTTTGAAAAAGGACAGATGGTGGGAGCTCGAGGAGAGCAGGCGCCTCAATTTCCCAAAACGGTTGAACTGGTGGGGTTGTTTATTGAGCCGCCGCAGTTAAAGTGTATCAGAGGACTGGAGTGAAAATGGTCAAACAACAACCCTCGGGCAAAACTGTACAGGACAGCGAAAGGTTGACGAGACAGGTGAGCACCTGAAGTCCGGCAACTTCGTTCACTGGCCAAGCAGATGCAGCACTGTTCAACAGTGCGACTACCCACAATGCAACAGAGGTCAACCTGGAAGAGTATCTGTCATGACCATGCCATCACATACTAGCTTCGTATGGGCTATAGCAGCAGACAACCCAAACAGCATCTTCTCCTAACCCGCACGATTACATCAGTGCAAAAAAAAAGACTTGCCTGGTGCAAAAATCCTGCAAGTTGAGCATTGGATGACTGGAAAAAAAGTGTACTAGTCAGATTTTTTACTTCACTTCATGGATGGTCATGTATGTATTTGGAGCAAACAGCACGAGGCACTCGATCCATCACTGCATAATCTCTCTACAGGTGCAAGCCCGATGGAGGAGGCTTGTATGGTGTGGGGCATGTTTACCTGGCAGAAACTCAGACACCTGGTGGAACAACGTATGACAATGGTGCCCACCAGAGTTGTATAAAAAATAAAATGCATCTGCGTACCCAACCCGTTGAAGCAGAACACTTGCTGCAAAACCTGCGAGATCCACGATAACAATACAATAAGATAATTTAAAGAAAAATTTATAAAACAATAAATAATTATTATTAGAACATTACAGATTCCAATTAGGACAAAATAAGTACATTACAATTTAATGTGCAGCTTAATATGTGTGAAATGGACCTTTACGGTAAAATATTGGACCATGCCTGCACCTCACATAAAAACAAAAGACTAATTACAAGAAAGTTTTTTGTATCCAGAAAAAAAAGTTCAGTAATGAAATTCAAAAAATATAAATAGCACATTTTCAACAAAATTATTAAAAATAGAAAACTTACAAAATACACAAGGAAATATTTTTATTTAATAACTGTAGCAACTGCAAGAGGAACTTGGCAATAAAATTTAAATTCTTTCTGTGTAAATGAAACTTTTGATACAGTTCCAATACATTGAGAACAGGCCATTAAAACTAAAATCTACAGGCAAAAGAAAAAAAAATAAAATCTACAGGCCAGAAATGTCTGTAAAAACAAAAAGAACTGCCAAAAAGATGCGAAAAACAATTGAATATTATTAAAGTTAAAATAGAATTAAGTATATCTATCTGAGTAAATGTGAGTAAGTGTTTTAATTGCTGCAAATAACATTTTTTTTTTTTTAATCTACAAGCTACCTGCAAAATTTGCTAATAATTTGGAAACTAACTGCGTACAGCGTACGCGTGTACATCTACATTCTGCTACTCTGGTGCCCACTGAATTGCTTGCTGACTCTTACACCCAGCATGTTGCATTTTTTTCCAAATGATGACAACGTCTTCCAAGATGACAATGCACTGAGCCACAGGTCCAATGTTGTGCAAAATTAGTTTGAGGAACACAGTTCAGTCTTCCAGTATATCGACTAGCTTCTGAATTCCCCTGATATCAATCCCACAGAGCACTTGGGTGGCACTATGGAATGGCATACCAGGCTTCTGGATACACCAATCACCTCCATACCAGCACTGAGGGCTGTGTTACACACAGCTTGGTTGAGCGCTACCTCTCAACTGCTTCCGTTATCTTATTGAATCAATGCCACATCAGATAGCTGCTGTAACTGAAGGCAAAAGGAGAACCTAAGAAGTATTATGTATAGGTGGTCGTAATTCAGTAATCACTCAATGTATATTCTTTACACAATTTTTAACTTTTCCATAAGAATAAAACAAAAAGTAAAGGCAATTTGTGAATTAAGCTAATACACCATAAGCACAAATAGCTGAACAACATTAACATGTCATAATAGCAGTCAGACAAGGGGGCACCTGCAAATTGAACAATCGCTACATGCCAGTCTGGATTAACGTGAGTGTCTTTCCAATTGCACTACTAATTGGATAACAAGCGTTTATTTTTTTTATGTGCAGGTCAAGTCCACGGAAGTTTACAAATGAATGGTAGCACAGTATGGAAATTAGTGCATCGGCCAGAGAAATGTTCACAAGTGGATAGAATGTTATACATCTTGCAAAAAAAAAAAGTGTGACCGACAAAGTTCAATCACAGTGCCCATCAACATCATGAACTTAAAGCAATGATGACAGTGTGAACTCGCTCATTTAAGACCAACAGATTGCAGTGGCTGAGATGTTAGACATAAGTTACTGTTCTGCCTATGCAATACATTTGTCAGAAAGGACCGTGGGCTAATAACAAAAATGTTATTAAATGTTATCTCCCTGACAGCAGGTAAAACAGGTAGGCAACTTTGAATATAAAGCTACTTCGGAGCTTAAGTTTTTGCAATGTAATCGTAATGGAATCTCAGAACACATAACACACAGGCAAGTACTAGTTCAAGTACCAGGGATCATTTTAGTAATTTATATAATACCCCTTTTTCTGAATTTGATAAATAAATGGATCTGTACACTTTAGGTTAAGAATTAGGAAGCATATCACTTAGGGTTCGAGTGGAAGTGGTGATAGACAAAGAAATGTAAGAGTATGAAGGACATTCCCTCTTGTATATGTTACTGCTAAAGCTCGCAAGCCGTTAATGTGCACATTACCTACGCTAATCTGCAGATTAACTGATTTGCTCCGTTAACGTGCGGAATCAAGAGTTTTCCGCATTTTACCTAGGTAATGTGCACATTAATGGCTTCCGTATCGTTAAAGTTCAAAGTTTTGTTACTCTCATTTCCTTTCCCTACACCTCGCCCCCTCTCCCTCCACTTTTAGTTTCGTTTCGCCAGCGTCTAGTCGTCGCCGGTTGTTTTTATTTCTCATAATTGGCGTCGGCTGCCAGTGTGTAGCATAGCTAATTCTGATTTCAAATTCATTTCTGCCTGTAAGCGCGTGAATTTGTGTCGTGATTTTTTTTAAAGCAGATAAATTTAACTCCTAGTATGCAAGCACCGAATTGGTGAGTAAAATGAAGAAAAGATTCTTCGAAAACCTTTTTAGCGAAGATTCAAAATATAATAGTGTTTTAATGACAAAACGAAAGTATGATTGCATAATTGAAGATGTAAAGCGAATAAAAGTTTCCAAGAAGAAAGAATCATCTCGACATTATCGAATAATTCAAAGGTACGATGTGTTGACTATACAAGGCTGTGAAAAACTCATTGAGCCGTTGTCATATCTTGTAGAAAGTGTGAAAAAAGTTTGCCCATGCCGAAGAATTGTTTGACATATTGTATTCTACTCATTTGTCAATTAGCCACGGTGGAAGAGACAGAATGATCAAGCAATTAAATACTGTTTGATTCTTTCTATTATGGTTTTTTAATTGATTGATGATTGATTCTATCAACTAATTTGTTGATTGTATTAACTTGATTCTTTATATATCAAAAAATAAATAAATAACATTACGTTAATTTAAGCGTACAGAAACGTTGCTGTTGTTCCAGCAAAGATCTTATTTTCACTTTAACGAGTGCCTAGTAGGTAATTTGCAGATTATCTAGGTAATTTGCAGATTATCTAGACAATTTGCAGATTATCTAGGTAATTTGCAGATTGCCTAGGTACTTTGAGCAATGAAACAATTTTTGGCACTTTAACGGATCACCCTAGTTAATCTGCACATTACCTAGATAATCTGTAGAATAACTGATTTCTGCACTTTAGCGGTAACATATATACTGTGGAGTACAGTAGCATGGCACCAGCCCAAAACAATATTTGAGAGAATAAGTAAGGAAAGAAGTAAAGGTGACTACGAAGTTCTAAGTAAGAACACCGTGTATTTTACTGAGGGTACCTCTGTAATACAAAAAAAGAGAAGTGCCTGTACAATGGTATATTTATCGCATTAAAATAAAATACATATGCTTTTCTGTCAATATGTTAAGTCAGATTTCAATTTGTACACTCCCCTTGTAAGTCCGAGCTGTTTTTCATAGGTTACTGTTACATATGCCATTTGTAAATGGGCCCCTTAGGGTTCCTAGCTTAGATAGACAACAGAGTGAAGTTCTGACATCACAGTCTGCGTTCATCGCAGAGAAATATCGCTGCATCTCTCGATGGATTTTAAAGTTGTGTGTATTGGAACATTACCCACATTTGCAAATCTTTTTCTGCTCTTTTCTCATAGTAAATTGACCTTTTCTTATTTTGTTACAGTCATTTACATAGATCAGAAAGCTTCATCAATAGTTACAATAAATTTCAATTTGTCTCTGGCCAAGTGATTTTTATTAAAAAGTCTACACCGTGTTCTACGCTCAGCCACGTGCCTAGGTAAAAAGTGGTGAACATTGTGTTTTTTCGGGGTTTTTTTTTTTCAGATTCAAACCTTTTTTATTACCTTATTTACAGTTGATACAAAAAATTTTAACAATAGCAATTGCTCTTTGGGTCAGTGGACTTTCTTTTAAGGCCACAGACCTTGCTCCTTGCTGAAATGGTCATGAAAGTATGTACCTTCTTTGGATATTCACTTGTTCTTTTTCCTGTTGAAAGCAATGCTTGGCAGTTTTTCACTCTATTATTAATATTGCTTATTTTACATTTAGAAATGCTGATTCCATGATTTTCACAGTGTTTTTTAATTACAGAATACGAATACACTGTATTTCTCTTCGTAAAGAGCAAAAACATAATCTATCCACAGCTTGTTTATGTGCACCATTTTTCTTAGCAGATGGCATTTAACTGCAGCAGATGTTTCTTTTGTGTTCATCTAACATGCTGTTGCTAGTTTCAATTCTTTGAAATTATTTTATTTTCTGTAATTTCTTTCCAAAAATGTTCTAAAATAGTGTGAACATCCTCTGTAAATACGCTTTCCTATTTCCCATTAACTCTCCTGCATGTGTATCGCAGTAGCACATAATTTTTAATCAATCTACCAGACTTTTTGCTCAGACGGATTAACCCTTGCGCCACCTTTTCACCTGCTAGATGATTTCATTGTATTCTACTTAATGCATACCTGCTAACTACTATGACATGTCCGTAGTTTCTACGGATTTTGTTGTCTGACTACAAAACCATACACGAGAGTGACGAAGGAAAACAAAAGGTGAACTTTCTAACACGAGTGAAAAATAATATTGTGCTACAAAACAGCGTGAATATAACGTGGCGTGAGCAAGGCGAAATTGTTCACTGAAATTTATTATGTAAATATTAAGCTGAACCACATCACTGTATTCAAAATATAATTATTTATTTATTTATTTTTTACATTTGACAGCAACACAAGATAAATGTAACATCACAGAGAAAAGAAATTACGACTACTGCAAAATCTACGATCTGTCCGACTTCCGTTTGACGAAAGTTTTCATCCATTTTGCAGCAGCAAAACAAATATTTACGGAATAAAATTATATTTAACACTACTATTGGGTAGAAAAAACATTGCGAGAAAAAAGGATTATGATTACTGGAGAAATCTTCACTCCGTCTAACTTCTGTTTCCAAAAGTTTTGAAAGTCGGAATTCTGCCCACCGACGGAAAAACGACCCCACTACCAATCCCTCCCAAATTTCTGTTCAGTTCTGCATCGATCTCGATAACCATCGAAATAATGATGGAAATGGCGGAATTCTTTGAATCCACTGAAGAATCTCATGCCTGAAGATCACACGGAAATTTTCGCGCCAACATCGCGAGAAAAAGAAATCACGATTACAGGGAGACGTTTTTACTCCGTTTAACTTCCCGTTTTCGAAAGTTTTGAAAAACGAAATACTATACCCAGAGCAAAAAATGACCCCCCCCCCTAATCCCTCAAAATTTCTCTTCAGTTTTTGCATTGATCTCAAGAACAACTCAAATGATGACAAAAAAAAGCGGTATTCCGTGAATGAATCACATGTATGCAAAACTCACTGTCAAAACTACAAAATTTTATTTTGTTTTAATTTTTTTTTTTTTTTTGCTATTATTTCATGATATACACGAGATCCTTAAGTGGATTTGCGGAATTCCGTTTTTGTCATCCAATTAGATCATTCTCAAGATTGATGCAAAAGTGACGAGAATTTGGGGGAGGGGGTGTTGTTTTCTACCTGGAGACGGTATTTCGTGTTTCCGTACACAACTTTTGATGGTCCTTTCAGAGTAAAAAAAAAATTGCCGTAATTGTAATTTTTTTCTCACTATGTTGCCTTTGTGTCTAGTATTCTTGTTAAATATAATTTTATTGCATATAATTTTTGCACTGCTGTAGGCAACAATTTGCGAAAACGGAAGTTAGACTCTGCAAAAGTTTCGCCATAATCTTCAGTCACCGGATTCTTCTGCAAATTCAAGGAATTCCACCATTATCATTATTATTTTGGTCATTCATGATATCGATGCACAAGTGAACAGAATGGGGGGGATGACAGGAGGATGTTCATCGGAGGACGGAATTCCATCTTTACGAGACTTTCTAAAACGGAAGATTGACGGAGTTGAGATTTTTTTCTGCAATCATAATTTCTTTTCCTGGCTTGATGTTGCCTCTGTTCAAGTATTATTGTTAAATAAGATTTTACTGTATAAATATTTTAACTGGAAAATGGGGAAATTTCCAAAACCAGAAATCAGACAGAGCAAAAGATTTCTCCTATAATTGCACAACACCCCAACCCCAGTACAGGCATCGTATGTTCCCACTCTCCTGCTTTGTTAAATATCCCGTCCCATAAGTTTTTGCATTTAAGTTTGAATCAGGGAGGCTGAAATTCCAGGAAAATGGAAGTGACCCAATTTGAAAAATTGATGCTTTTTTTTACAAATTTCGGATTTCCTGTCTGTCAAGCGTGAAATTCTGAGAAACATCAGATTGATTTTTACTGGTGGAAGTTTCTTGACTTAAATCTT